>JAOUQZ010000004.1:2845423-2868628 GCA_028564935.1 Neosilurus hyrtlii
ACACACACACACACACACACACACACACACACACACACACACACACACATATATATATATATATACACACACACATATACACACATATATTTATATATATATATTTTTTTGCTGTTTTCAGAAAGCTCTTTTTAAAATCTGAAAGTGCTCCCAGTGTATTGTAATTAACAGCAGTCTCATGTTTATCTGTCGCAACACCATGTAACTACTTCCTACTGCTGCAATATCTGCAAAAGCTCTCCAATATCTGTTTCACTCAGAAGATCTGCCTCTACAACCATTAAGCTGAAACTCAGTGAGCAATATTGAACACTGTAAACCTAGGAGGCCAGGGGTTCAGTCTCAGATGACCAAAGTAATAGGATTCAGCTCAGGCTCTGGATTTGATTTCTCTCCTCATTCTTTCATTAAGGAGACAAAAAATAGAAATAATTTTTAAAAAATAGAGCAATTGAAAGAATTTTCTTGCTGAAAACCTTCCCCTCAGGAAAAACGCACATGACTATGTTGTCTTTGGAAATTTGTGATGGGTAGTGGTGATGTTAGATGTGAGGCTAAAAGATGGTATCTATTAATGGTGTTAAAAGGAAAAGTATATCAATGCATTTATTACAAGGTTTCATTGACTGCGTAATAAGAATGAGGAAAACACTATACATACAGAGCATATTCACCTCCACCAAGGAGGTTATATTTACCTGTGGTTTGTATGTGAAGAATGACACACAAAGTTGTGTTTTTTCATGAACTCTCTACCAGAAGTAGGGCTTTGGACAAGGAAGACTCCATTAGATTTCTGTTCCAGGAATTTTAAAGGATTCTTCCATATTGTGAGATAGCACAACTTTTCACATTTTGGTTTATATAAAGGGATTGTCAGAGTCTTGCAGTGTCATTGCATTCTCAGAGTCTTACTCAAGTTCATAATGCTCTACTAGTTATTTCAAGACCAATATCAGAATCCCAAATAAACTCAACTGAGGTCACACTAGTTTTATTCAAGTAGAAGTAGCTTTACTAGTCATAGTAATAGTTGTACATTGATTAAGGAAACTTTATACAACTTGATCTTTTAGTGGAGGCGTTTTGGGGGACAGACAGACAACTGCCTTTCACATGCACCTTCTCAATCACTGCTGAGGATGTGTGAAAAATGGTGATGTGTGCAGCAAATGGACGACATTTTAGAAATAGAAGAAATGACAGTCTAAATGACTACATGTTTCATTCAGTCAAGCACTCTAATTTTTATAACTCTGAGCTTTTGACAGGAATTAAGTTAATGATTATAAATACAGACTTCTAAACATGTGAGTTGCGATGTTAGCAGTGACAGGTCACCAATTTATCACAGATAAAAGCCTCCACATTTCCAAAAATAGGCATCCAATAGGCACATGAGCCTGTGGTGCATGAAAAACTTAAATACCGGTAAAATAACTAGTGTGCCATAAAGAAGCCCTATTATGTCCATTCACTAAAATCTAATTCCCACCAAATCGATCACATTTCATAAATAAAAAGAAACACATGAAAAAATTCTCTAATACAATGGCTTTTCAGCTTTATTATACAGCACAAACATTAAACACCAACATTAACACTAAAATTAATTATTTACATAAATACTTTACAAATCTTTTTTTAATTTTCTCAAAATATCAATATCTGGTAAACTGCATAGTTACCGAAACCACTAACAGGTTCCAAGTCTTCCTTTAACCCAAAAAAGCACCCCATCACAAGCTGCTGCCAAAATATTTTTTAAAAAATTACAATTTTACAACATGGACAAGATAGGAATTTGTAAGACAAAATAGGAGGATACAAAAAGGTGCTGGAAAATAAGCTTACACTATACATTTTTTTAAATCAAATTCAGTTTAAGTACCTATCATAGGAAAAAAGATGAAGGACAAAGGGACCTCAACCATTTGGGAAGGGGTTTGTGACTTTCCCAAAGACATAGCTGAGCTGACCTTTACATGACGCTAAATGCCTAATTACTTTCCTTTTTTATAAAGGTTAAACCTTTTTGTACTGCTGGCTGTTGACATATTGATAAAATCTGACACAGCTTTCATTATGCAGTCAACTGAACATTAAAATGAGGGGAAACGACTGAGGTGCAATTCCAGGTAATATGAATTATTATTAGTATTATTGTTGTGGTAAGAAAACAAGAGGTTTCTTTTCTTAAAAAGGAATTTGACCAAATAGGAAAAGTCCCTGCTGACAGTGTGGCACTGATTTATATTTAATTATATGAAATGCTTAAAAAGAAAGAACAAAGAAGAGTGACTTAAAAAAATAACATCCCATGAATGAAATAATTACTGTGCAGAAATGTCATGAAGGTAAAACGGCACAATTTGCCATGAAGCTAAAAGTCTGTCTGACTATTGAGTTTGAAAAAGAATCAGAACAGTCATCCACAGGTACATCATTAGCCCTTGCCAATACCCACATGCACAGTTTTTACAGTTCTGGATGGTTGCTGACTGTCAGATGCAAGTCTCACCAGCAATTGTAAGTAACGTGCATGTGGACGACACACTGGAAGATCTTTCATACACTGCATTGTTATTAAATGTAGCTATCATTGAAGCGTGTACGGGCTTGGCATCAGGACAAGGTGCGAAACACAGCCTCTGCAGAAGCAAGTGGAATTTTCTTCTGAAGCTCTGGTTAATCCAAAAGTAAAAGATACAGTTGAGGAAGCCGTTGGAGGTTGGTAACCAAACAGCCACAAATTCCACCCACTCCGGGACACCACTGCCTGATATCGCTGGGGACAGAAAAAGTGTGTTCATGGGATATGCTAGACCATGAGGAGTACAAGAATATCACTAAGTGGATCTGGAAAGGTAACAAAATTCACCAAAGTGTACAAACGTAAATATATCTTATTTTATCAAGATTTTTCCGTGGTTCTATAATCCGGGACTCTGAACCCCACGGCAGCAGGATTTTGAAGATGATCTCAGCTCATATGCCGTGAGTACAGAAAAACAAAACAGCAAAGCAATTCAGATCGGTTACAGAAAACTGGCTAAACTCCACCCCATTAAAATGTGTTTTCTTTGTAATTCATGACTTATAACTGAAACATAAGCCACAAATATGAAAGTTAATTTATTGTAGATTTAAGATTATACACAAATCGGACTTTAGTTTGTGTCCATGATGTACTGATTGGATTTTGTTGGCAGTGCAAAAACCAGAAATGTAGGCGTCACAGCTCCAATCTCCAATGCTGAATAACTGTTCCAATTATACATAGCATCAGTGATTTTTGATGTACTGAATTCGCAAAAATGCCTGGTTTTTTACCTGGTACCGAAATATACACCCTCCAAGTTTGAATGCATTTTCTCTTCCCACAGTAAACTTACGGTGGTTTGATATTTCCATTGTTCACAGCCGTTAAAACTTGCTTTCTGTAACAGTTTTCTTGCTCTTAATTTAACACAAATTGCATTACACAAAGGGGTCCAAAATTGACAAATTCAAACATTGCTATCTCTACCAATACTCAATGGATTAAAAAAATAAAAAGGTATCCTTTCTTTTTTGGTTTTGCAAGCTCTTGCAACAGCAAAATAGAATTCATTTGAATAACTTTAAAAAAAATGTCCAAGTGCCTACTGTATAAGCTGTTCCAACAAATTAGGTATTTTTCTTATTTCTTTAATTTAGTCTCTGTAAGCTCTTTCAGATAAAGATTAACATAAATGGGTTTTAAACAACTTCTGAAAAAGTCCCCACAATAAACTTCGTTCATGACGTCATCTAGCAACTTTCAGAGTGTGCATTAGATAAACTAGAGTGGTTTCCCCTGAAACGGTTGGCAACACTAATAATAATAAGAAGAAGAGCAAGAAGAAGAGCAAGAATAATAAGAGCAATAACAATAATAATAAGAAGAACAAGAAGAGTAGCAATAATAAGAGGAAGAGCAAGAAGAAGAAGAGGAGGAATAAGAAGGAGAGGAGCAAGAAGAGCAATAATAAGAGCAAGAAGAGTAGTAATAAGAGCAATAATAATAATAAGAAGAGCAAAAAGAGCAATAATAGGATGAGGAGCAAGAAGAAGAGGGGGAGTAATAAGAAGAGCAAGAAGAGGAGAAGCAAGAAAATGGGCAATAATAATAGCAAAAATAAGAAGAGCAATAATAAGATGAGGAACAAGAAGAGTAGGAGTAATAAGAAGAGCAAGAAGAGGAGAAGCAAGAAAATGGGCAATAATAATAGCAAAAATAAGAAGAGCAATAATAAGATGAGGAACAAGAAGAGTAGGAGTAATAAGAAGAGCAAGAAGAGGAGCAAGAAAAGGGGCAATAATAATAAGAAGGGCAAGAATAAGAAGAGCAATAATAAGATGAGGAGCAAGAAGAAGAGGAGGAGTAATAAGAGGAAGAGCAATAATAAGATGAGCAAGAAGAAGAAGGGGAAGAATAATAAGAAGGAGAGGAGCAAGAAGAGGAGCAATAATAAAAAGAGCAAGAAGAAGAGGAGCAATAATAATAATAATGAGAAGAAGGGCAATAATAAATAATAATAATAAATAATAATAATAAGTTTACATTCACAGGAGCCAACCCACCGGTGTAGATCATGATGACCATGCAGGGAGTCCAGCACGTGTAGTAGGCGGTCATGACAGGCACAAGCACACGCGAAGCCACGTTCGGTGTAGTCCATCGACCGGAACCGTGTCTCCTCAACTTCCTCCGTTGCCTCTTGGCGGCCAACCACAGCCTGAAGTTACAGAAGGTCATGAGGGCCGAGCAGGGGAAGAAGATGAAGCCGGTGAGGGTCAGAGAGTACGACACGTTGCTGGAGTAGGACGGGTTGCACACCAGGGATGCCGAGGAGAAGTACACGTCTATGATTCCCTTCGGGCACGAGATGGGCACGAGCAGGAGCGGCGGGAAGAGCCAGGCGAACGCGATGAGCGCCAGCGCGCGCCTCCGGGTCAGAATGGTGGAGTACTGCAGCGGGTAAAACACGGCCACGTAGCGCTCGAGGCTGATGCTGCACAGCGTGTACATGCACGTGGAATAAACGGTGGCGTTAAAGAAGGCCACGACATGGCAGAACGGATCGGGTCCGTCGCTGTAGTCCTTCACCAGACTCACGCACAGGTTCAGAGGCATGACGATCAACCCGAACGCCGAGTCCGCGCCGGTGAGCGATAATAAGAAGTACCGGGAGTTCCGTGACCACCCCGGTACCGCAGAATAAATCACTGACACCACGGCCACGTTCCCCAAAGTAATCATTACACCCAAAACCAAAATAATCCCGACTTTAATGGGCCGGTGAGCCTCCAGCAGCTTCAGGGTGTCCATGGTCTTTACATCGACCTCGTACAGGTGAGCAGGGAAGGAGACGTTAGTGCACATGATGCTGGGTTTCAAAGGTACTAAACACAGAAATCCCAGATGATGCTCATGATCATGAAAGATCTTACTTATGGGTCAACTTGACAAGAAAATGGACTAGAAAAGTAGAAACGCACTCGGGTCCACGTTTTAGGATACAAACAAATATTTACGGAGGAAAAAAAGCCTCTACACCTGTTACCAATCAAACTTGAAGTGTCACATGACGTAAAGCATCCAATTAGAGGCATGGCGCAGGTACTGAACCCGGGCAGTCATGTGACACACCCTTGTTAATGTGTCGGGTTTACAGAGAAAAGTTAAAATTCTTTATTACATTTGTTTTCACAATGTAAAGGTGATGCTTTGGGACAATGTCAGTTGTAAAAAGCGCTATCCAAATAAAATTAAATTGGATGTTAAGGATGTAAGGATAAAAATAAAGGTTAATACACAGACAGGAGGTAAATGTTCATTCATTCATTCATTTTCTAAGATCCTATAGGGTTGCGGGGAGGCTGGCGTCCATCTCAGCCGACTCTGGGTGAGGGCAAGGTGCACCCTGGACAGCTCGCCAGGCCATCGCAGGGTTAACGCACACACACTCACACTCACACTCACATATAGGGGTGATTTGGAACAGCCAGTTAGCATACTGTGCATGTTTTTGGACTGTGGGAGGAAACTGAAGTACCCGGAGGAAACCCATGCAAGCAAGCACAGGGAGAACATACGAGCTCCACTCAGAAACGCCCCGACACTGGAAATTGAACCCAGACCTTTTTGCCTTGAGGTGGACGTGCTAACCATTGTGCCACCGTGCTGCTCTACAAAAGGTGTAACCCGACTTTGCGCAGTGTCAGATGAGGTCAGACAGCCTCCCTGTGATCCTGGTAGTACCACTGAGCAGCCCAGCACGTGATGATGATGATTGTAAGGTGGTACATGTATATTTGTAATGTCTTTTTAGAACCTTACTCATTTTGAAGTGTGTGTTTGTGAAAGGAAGGAAAATAAACATTATTTCTTCAAAGTTTTCGCTTTATTTGTAAAGTGTCGTATGTGTGGTAAGGTATTTGTTTTGTTTAATATCTGTAATCTAGAAAAAATGTTGTATATTCCAGCAGGATATTAAAAACATGATACCAAATCTGTTGCATCTCAAGAATGAACCATTTAAACTTTAAAGCGGGGAGATAAATCAAAAGAGGGCCTTTTATGTTTTATGGATGAAAAGTTTAGTTTTAGAAAAAGGCTATTTTATTCTGCCAGTAAAAATGCCTTTATGCCTGTAATTAACTATACCCTTGAAATCAGAACTACACAAGCACTGAGGGTATCTCTAAAGCTGCGATAATTCCTCAGTTTGTCGAAGAGACGGTATGACTCTCGTACCCTTGTTTTCCTCAGAGTGAATTTAATGAGCCTGATTCAGCTAGAGACAGGATGAGGTCTAGCCCATTAACCAACTGAGGTTAGTATGGACTTCAGAAGAATGATCTTGTCTCTATACCTGAGCTGTAGGACTTGGTTCATCCATTGGGACGTGTTCATTAAGATACTGACAAGTGCATGCATCATGGCAGGTTTCAGCTGCTTCGCTGCTGAATAGGCTGTTAATGGTTGACTTAGCTGCTCAGGGCCTGGCTCGCTGAACCACCTGACACGCCTCACAGAGCAACAGTTTTGCTAATTAGCTTTTAAAAGAGCATTAGCAAAGGCACTGCTATTTTTGACCTCCAGGACAATGTGGAGCAGCACCGAAATTCACATTTATACTGCAATTATGCTTCACGCTGCAGGCGTCGCTAATGATGCAGCCATTCAGGATTAGGCTGTGTGAGAAGTGCTTTATAAAAAATACTTAAAATACTTACAAATGCTCTATTAGTACCAGATCTCCAGAATAACAAAAATCAGGGTAAACTCTTATTTACTGTTTTAATTATGTGTTATTACGTTTATATATATTTTTCTATATCTATAAATACAGTATGTTTGTATGATATAAGCCCAATACATATAGAAAGATGTTGAAACACCGCAAAAGCTTTCCTCCTTACTAGTAAGGCATTAAAAATTACCTTTTATTGGCATGATGGAATATTTTCACATTCCTACAGTACCCACAGTTCTGTTCAACTAAGGGAAGGCTGAAAAGTTCATAGACGGAATAAGAAGGAGTAATTCCAGTGCAATGAAACTTGAGAACTTCTATACCAAGGGGACCCAACAGCAAATGCAACACCGATGGAAGAGGTGTGTAGACTGCAGGGGAAACTACGTTGAAAAATGAACCATATTTGGTCAAATGCATCCATTGTGTCATGGACAGCCTATGAATTTTCCAACCCACCCTCATACCTTCTTCTACTGGTGTAAAAGGACTTAGATTTGGCAGACGCTATTATCCAGAGCAATTTATAATTATAATTTTTATACAACTGAGCAATAAGGGTCTTGCTCAAGGGCCCAACAGTGGTGATAGAACCACTGACCTTTGGATCAGTAACCCATCACTTTAATCACTAAGCCACCACTGCCCTAGTGGAATATTTAGTATATGACAATCTGATGGGTCCTCTATCTTGGGATTAAAAAAAACATTATATCGGGTGGACAATGCTTGAAACAAAATGAAGGACATTCACAATTTGTCAGGATCACTTGGAGCAGGTAGTGTTTGTCATTATCATGCTTTAAAAATGGAAAAATAAACCATACAAATCTCATTTTAGTTTGTTTTTCTTGACTTAACCTTTATAGTGTGCACTTATATCTAAACAGACCCCGTTAGCTACACAGCTCTTAGCTCGGCTCCAGATGTAGAGCTCCCTTTATGTGACCCTGTAATGGTTGAAATAACCTACAAAATCTAATTTGGTTTTCTTTTCTTTGTTTCCACACAGTATGTACTCACTCACTCAGTCACTCATCACTCATTTCCTGAACTGCTTTATCCTTCTAGTGTCCCAGGGAGGCTAGTGCCTATTACAGCCGAAACTGGACAAAAAAGGGTCAACACAACCATTCAAATTCACATTCACACCAAGGGAAAAACTGGAACAGTCTTTTAGCCTAATATGTCTTTGGACTGTGGGAGGAAACTGGAGTACCTGGAAGAAACCCATGCAAGCACATGGAGAACATAAAAACTCCACACAGAAAAGAGCAAGCCCCCAACTCGAACCCAGGAACTTCTTGCTGTGAGGCAGACGTGCAGACCACTAGGCCACCGTGCTGCCTTCCACAATCTCATCGTTCATTTTCTGAACCGCTTAATCCTAATCCAGCACTCTACCACCAGGCCCCCTCCACAATCTCTCTTTATTTATTTTTTAAAAGTAGATATTACCTAATTCAACAACTAGCTGAAGAGTTATGAAATTAACATAGAGGTTATATGAGGATCTATAGCACTGCATCAATCATAACCAAGAAATCAGATCATATTACTCCAGTCTTGTATAATATCTACTGACTATCTGCATCTCTAAGAATTGATTTTAAAGTTCTTTCACTCTTCTACTTAAATGAACTTTTCATATTTTATATTCCTTTTCAAACCTTGTGATCTAGTAACAATAGACTCCTCTGCATACCAAGTGTAAAGATAAATACAATGGTGAGTCAGCTTTATTATGTCAGCTTCATTATGGCACAGAATTATGAAACACACTGCTAGAAGCTCAGCAGTGCAAAGTCCACGCTCAAAAAAATTTTTGTTGGACTTATTTAAAAAAGATAAAATCCAGTGATTCAACTCAGCTGTGTTAAGTAACTCCTAAGATGCTTCATTTTTAAAAAAAAGTCCAGCAAGGGTTGCTGTGTTGTTGTTTTTTTTTGGTATTTCATTCGGCTTGCCATTAGTTTTCACTCCCAAAGTGTCCTTCAATTTATCTTTAATTTTATTACATTTTTTAAATATACACTTCTATATCTTACACAATATATATTTATCTTTCAAAAGTTTGGGGTCTCCTTGTTTTTGAAAGAAAAGCACTCTTTTGTCAATAAATAAAAATAAAATTGATCAGAAAGACACTCTAGACACTGTTGATGTTGTTCATGGTTATTATAGATGGAAACGGCTACATTTATAATGGGGTATTTACATAGGAGTACAGAGACCCATTTTCAGCAACTATCGCTATCATACTTGTGTTCCAATGGCACCCTGTGTTAGTTAATCCAAGTGTGTCATGTTAAAAAGCTTTTAGATACTTATAAAGCTCTTTTGCAGTTATGTCAACACAGATGAAAACTGTTGTGATGATTTAGGCTAGTTGAGTATCTGGAGAATCAGCATTTCTGGGTTTAATTATAGACCCGAAATGGCCATGAATTCATCAGTTTTCTTTTTTTCGGAGAAATTAAGACTTTATCATACAAGAAACTTTAAAAAAAACTAAAGATCTCAGATAAAGGTGCGTACTACTCCCTTCACAGAATGGCTCTGACCAGGATCGAAAGCGAAGTCTGAGGCCCGGTGCAAAACTGAGCAAGAGGTCAAGTATATTAGAGTCTCTAGTCACCAGTAGTTGACTTTTGGATTTGCTAGGAAAAGCCATATCTGATACTGGTCAGTAAGAGGAGAAGATTAAGAATGTCCATAGAACATAGATTTTTTTTTCTTGTACCACAGTACAGTGACCCAAAACACTAAACTATGCAAGAACTATTTAGAGAAGAAGCAGATCACATTCCTATTGAGCTGTTGTGGGAGCAACTTGACCGTATGGTACAGAAGAAGTGCCCATCAGGCCTTTTCGATGCCTTGACTAGATTTCATATTTGTTCTGCAACTTATTTGGTCAATGTAAGTTTGTGTTTTCAGTGAAAATGGAAATTTTTCTGGGTGACTCCAATCTTTTAAAGGGTAGTGTATTTCAATAAAGGTGCAATCTACAGCATTTTACTTATTGTGTTGACTTAACAAAAGCCCTCGAGTTAACTTGCCAAAACACATTAGTTCTTTTGAATAACACAGCTGACTCAATTACACTTACAAAAATGCATTTGTTAAATAAATCCAACAAAGGAAGGTTCTTTAAAATTAAAAAAAGTGAGTGTTAATTTTTTGAGTGTTTTACTGTTTTTAAAAGGTTATTAAAACAACTGTTTCACTGAACGTATAATACACCCATTTATTTGATATAAAACCGTGTTTTTTTAATAAGGATTTAAATGATCATTTGTAAAAAGTTATCATCTTTTTATGCCTTTTACTTAATATTTTATCTTGCATGACTTATTTTTTTTAGTTCATTGAATGTTTTTATTTTGAAACATTTAATTTCCATTGTAACTCTTTTAATTTCCTTAGCATTTCCCCCTTTAGATAAATTTTAATTACATATGTATTCTATTTGTTTAAAGCATTTTGGGGTGCATCATCATCATCATCGTAATAATAATAATAATAATAATAATAATAATACTGCATCAATCATAACCAATAAATCAGTTCATATTTATATTATATTATAAAATATTATTATACCAATATGTTAAAATTTCCTCTAAGGTGAGAATTTATTTACTTTGCCATGTATTCATTTATGGGGCAGTGGTGGCCTGGTAGGGTGCTGGATTACTGATCCCAAGGTCAGGGGTTCAAGCCCCACTATCAACGGGTTATCACTGCTGTCCCCCCAGTGCAGCTAACTGGGTTATCAAAGGCCGGCCATGTCTTTCACTGTCTGTGGTGAGAGGCATGTAAAAGAACCATTGCTGATTTTCGTCAAGAGTCAGCTGCATAGCCGTCAGCGTGTTTCTGCCATGTGATGGCCTGGCGAGCTGTCCAGGGTGTACTCTGCCCTCCCCCGGAGTAGGCTGAGATGGGCGCCAGCCTCCCTGCGACCCTAATTAGGATTAAGTGGTTAGGGAAAATGACATGACATGTATTCATTTATTTATTATTAATTACTTAACATTTACGGAAGAAGCCTCCAGTTTCATTAGGATAGTTTTTACTTAGTGAACATGACAAGATGTTTTATCCCATGCCAAAGCAGTGTGTTCATCAGTCTGTCCGTCTGTCAGTCCGTCCATCACACACTTTCGCTGCATGATGACTGATCATCAATTTGTCGCAGTATTGTAATTTTTTAAACACAACTGCACCTCCGCACCCTCTTAAATAAGCTTAGAAGACCATAATCTTGACCTGCTTTTTCAAGGTCAAATTAAGGTCACTTCCTTCAGAATTGGCCTTTACCATGCAATTACTGATCAACAATTTTTCACTGGGATATGAATCCAGTGGATCTACTTCAGGAAAATTAAGAAATCAAGAAAGCAACAAAGAGAAGTTGGTGAGGGAGTGGCCTTATATAGCTGCTATAATATAACAGAACAGGAACTACCTTGCAGAGCACTAACAGTAACTCTGCTTTCTCATATCACCATGTTGTTGATTAATTGCCTCTTACATACTGCTGTATCATCTTAATGTTATGTGGACAATTATGAAAATATTAGCATGTAAATATTTGTGGATGACCTCAAAAGATCTTGTCTTCCATAAAAAACAGCAGAATTATTAGTCTAAAAAGCCTCCAGTATGGTTTTCAGCTTCATGCATTAATGCATTCACATTTCCATCCAGACAGTGTGGTTTCTGGGAACATAATAACAAAAGTGCATGAGTGTGTTTACCTAAACCCTTCAGACAGATGTGTGTTTTTGAGCGCAGGGAGAGTTCAGAGGCGGTTCTGCCTGTTTCCAGCTGCCCCCTCTTTTCTCTTCTCTCTGCAAACAGACACCTGTGACCTTCAGGATATTTTAACTCTCATGTACGTACATCTACGTCACCATTCTACATACTCACTTTAACTCTGTACAGTGGCTGATTCGTGTCATTTTCTCAGTTACATCATCAGTGTTTATAATAAATGCAAAAAATTAGTTTAAAAGCTTCAGGCAAGCAACATGGCTCATGTCTTTGGGTGAAGATAAACTTGATTTGTAGTTTTGAGAAAGCTGCTGCAACAGAAGTAGTTTACTGATGTATTTGCATGTACTTTATGTAAATCTGGAGGATTCCTCAAGGTGGCAGTATTAGAACTCATCAGTATGACAAAAAAAGAAAAAGAAAAAGAAAAAAAAGCAGTCCACACACACACACACACACACACACACACACACACACACACACACACACACACACACACGATAACCGGAATCCAATCAAATTGTGAGATCAATAAAGATGCACAGCCCTAGTTGTTACTATATAAATGACATTTAGAAGGAGCATGTTTACATAAAACGGGGTAAACCTGGGATTTGCAGCTGAACTACTGATAAGTCATTTTCTGGCCAGTCAGGATCCAGGATTCAAGAGTAATGTCATATAAAAAATTTTATCCCAAAAGAGTTTGATTTTCATAACATTTCAAAAACATAAGAAAAAAATAATCTGAATAAGATTTGATAGGTGATTCTTAAGATATAAACAGTTTAAGTATTGGTGAATTGTTGGTGTAGAAGTAGAACAAAATAAAAAAATAATCACCTTCTGAGTTTAAACAGTAAGTTTAGTTCATCACGCTGCCCCAATTGATAACATACAAATGTTATTTTGCTGATATGAGCATAAACATTACTATGCTTATTTGCTATTATTATTGTAATAAGTCATTCTAGACTTTAAATGTCTTTCTTTTGAAGCTTAAGTGTGTAAATGATCATCTTTGATGATGAAACAACAAAATCAGATAACGTTAAGTGATGGAACTGTGTGTTTGGGAATATGATCCTCATACCATCTCTGTGGTCGATTTAGATTATCCCAGTGCTGAATGGTTAATTGCACAATGATTCCAGGTGCTGAAAATGGAAATAATGTCACAAATGAATCCCAGGGCAGCTTTTCTCCCACACTGATAGTGCATGTTATTGATGGTGTTGTTTGAAGAAAACATTGTTGGTCACACTCCACCATGACTGTTGAGGCGTGTTTGCTGTTCCTCTCAGTAAATACAAACTCTATTAGGAATCAGTCTGTGAACTCAAGTGGCATGGAATCAATAAGGCTTTTGTTATTGGAGTCCTACCGATATATGAGCTGTTAAGCACGTTTAATGGAGACGAGAAATGGAGCATTGATTCTTGACTTGGAGCCCTGAATAGAATTGTGAAAAATATTATTAGTGAAGCGCCATAAATAACCATATTAATATACCAATAATGTAGAAAAGTTTTAATATAAAAGCAAGCAAGCATTAAATTAATATCTCTTTGGTACCAATTTAGGATGGAAGTGGTCCCAGCAGAAATTATGGAGCGGTTATTGAAAGATGTCATTACAACATATAGGATGGTATTATTTGTCAATTGATTTTTGGACCTGGAAATGTTAACGTTTAATGAGATGATTGGTGCGTGGCTAAAAGTACTGTCACCTCACAATGGAAAGGTTCATGGCTCAAATCTTGACCAAGGACCTTTCTTTATGAAACTTGCATATTCTTTCCATTCTTGTGTGGGTTTCTTCTTGGTACTCTAGTTTCTTCCAACAGTCCAAAGACATTACTTTACCTGGATCCTCTAAACTGCCCATAAGTGTGAATGTGAGTATGAATGGTTGTTCGTGTCTGTTAGTTCTGCAATAAACTGGTGACCTTGTCAGAGTGCTACCTTGCCTCTCACTTTGTCAGCTGGGATTGCCTCCGGGTTCCCCCTTGGTCCTGATGGATAACAGATAAGTGGTATAGATAATGGATGCATGGATAGTGATGATTGGTAGGTGGATCAGTGGTACAGTCATTACCACTGTGTCTTCGCATCAAGAAGATTCTGGATTTGAACCTTGAGCCAGAGTGAAATCTCGCATTCCATTTAAGGGCCAAATGCACTTGCACCTCAGCAGTTTGCTGTTATAGCAGCTGGTATGCTAGTAGTAGGAAACAATACTTCTCTGCAGAGGAAATAGATCTGCTCGTTTGTAAAGTAAGAGCATGTAAGCAGACCACATCATCATCATCATCATGGACTGTTACTCGTGAATAAGTAGGATGGTTCTTCTTCTTGTTTGTGTACCAGCAAATGGCTAATGAGGTCAATCCTAGATTTGCAAATCCTTTGACAGTGTGGACTTTCGGTAGTAGTCCCCAGAGGAGGAGAGGTGGTGTTGCTGCATTGCCTTTTTTCCCCCCTTCTTTCTCTCTTCTTAGTAGCATTTCACCGCAGGCTCTGTTCATAAAGCTTACACACAGACCTAGACCTTCCAACTTGTCAGTGCTAATCTTTATGATATGTTTTTTAAAATCTGAACTTGGACAATAATAATCATTCACATTGTGTGTCTATAAGAGGGACATGTGTAAATTGATATGGCACTAATGGGTCAGCAGATATGAGCAGGAGCTTGTTGCTGGATTGAAAGTACAGCCATTATCATGTGGTTTCATCAGACAACCCAAAGGCTGGGCTGAAAGATCAAAAGCAGAATCTTTCTAATGGGCTCACCTACAACGTATAATCGTCAGGCCCAGGAGTGCGGTGAGACACAATAATGAGGCTCTATTAGCCGCCTGTGCCTGTGGAGAACCACAACGTCCTCAGCGGCAGAGAAGAAAAGCATATTTGCTACGCTGCCCATGTAGGATTTCAGCTCCATTTAAAATGAACCATAGCTCAGTTTTCACATTGCCTTGCTCCATTTAGTCAGTTAAAACTTTACGAAGATATGACAAACAGCCTAAACTACAACTCTGCAGGAAGTCTGGTTTACCTCATTACATAATGTCACACTTGTTTTTGTCTCTAGGCTTGTCTTGAGTTGTTGTTGTATATTGAAATGATTTCACTGTTCTGAGTTAGTTCTGATCTTGTGATTGGAACTGTTGATTTATTTATTTATTTATTTGCAGTTCTTTATTTAAAGAATAACCGGGAGCATTTAATAAATGATTGCACTTACAGAATCCATCAGAGGAACGGAACAAATAAACAGAATGACTTAAGCCCTTCCCTTGACATTGCTCTTTTATTCTTAACAAGATTTGGTACTTAAAAATCTCATTAGATCCCAAGTGAGAGAAATACAAATTGTTTTGGCCGTGAACTTATATAAATATCAGGAAAACAACAATCCTAGATATTTACTTAAACTATGAGGAGATTATCTGAAACAGTAATCTATCTCATCTTCTCTTGTCTTGTTCTGCTTAGATGGGTCTGTGTCGTGGGGTCAACGGTCTCAGTAGGGAAGTCCAGACACTCTTCTCCTTAGCAACTTCCACTAACTCCTTTGGAAGGATTCTGACTTGTTTACAAGTCAGTCAAGATATCTCCAACGTATCCTGAGTCTGCCATGGGGCCTCCTTCTGGATGGACATGCCCAGAACAAAATTGCAGATTTGAATCTACTTGAATATATGTGCAATCTTTGGGAAGAGTTACAACCAATTTGGAACACAGTGCTCCAGAAGCTGTGGAAAAATCTGAAAAACAATGCAGCAAGACTGCATAACACTTTGTTTAAGTTAAGGCCAAAGCCAGAATTCTAGATACTCAGTGTTATGGTAAAGTTTGCATTTTATGTTTTAGTCATTCATTCATTCATTCATCCTAATTAGGATCACGGAGAGGCTGGCGGCCTGGCGCCCATCTCAGCCGACTCTGGACAAGGACAGGGTACACCCTGAACAGCTCTCCAGGCCATTGCAAGGCCAACACACATACAACCATTGACACTCACACTCACACCTAGGGGCAATTTGGAACAGTCAATTAGCCTACTGCGCATGTTTTTGGACTGTAGGAGAAAACCAGAGTATCAGGAGGAAACCCAAACAAGCACAGGGCGAACATACAAACTCCACGCAGAAACGCACTGAGCCTGGGAATCAGAGTTTTAAATCTTATTAAGTTTTATTATATTAACTAAAACAACACAAATAAAAAAATTTCTTAAAATATTTGTACTTCTTTGGTTTTTGACAGATGGCCTAATAGCTTTTTTTTTACATTCTAAGTATAGTAACAAAGACATTAATTAACATCTTGGGAGATAATCAACTATTGAACAAAGTAAAAAAAAAAAGTAAAGCCCCTGTCTTCCATCCAAATTCTCTCAGTGCACTTATATTGTAAATGGCAATACATTCTCAAAATTTCCTAGATTTTTCCCATTTAGTTTTAATATACTCCATGTGTTTATTATTATTTGTTTTGGTGAAATATGTATACATTCTGGATCTGATACCTCTATTTAAATTTACAAAGAAGCTCCTAAATTTTTTTCAGCATTTGGTCATACATATCTAATGGTCATTTTTTTTACAATTTGGTTAAAAATAATGAGATCTAAAAAAGAGTTTGGGTTTTTGAGAGCAAATCATTTAAAGTTTTTTTCTTTCATTTTTTTTCTTTCATTAAAAAAATCAGTTATTAAGAAAAATGTTCTACCATTTTTTCAAGTTTTAACTCTACAGTTTTACTGATAAAGCTTAACATTAGGGTCAACGGTACCATCTAATTATTTGTAGCTTAGAGAGGCAGGAATACAGGGAGTGTTTAATAAAACATAAAGTATTTAATAAAACACCAAGCTCATTTACACCTCATTAATACACTTTCATTCTGAAACAACACAAACTGACAGAGTTGTTTTTACCCTCTTTGTTGAGACTCACAATAATTAAAAGAGTTGCTTGTGGCAGCAGTGCAATTTTTGGCATTAAATTAAAAAGAAAAGAAAAAAGAAGAGTTCTCCTGTAATGAAATGACATTGATGCAGAAAGGGTGGTTTAGAGAGAAGAAGTGGGATGCGATTATATGTAGTTGCTCTGCATGGTTCGGAGATGAAGCAGAGGAAGTGGTGGGTGGCTCTCGGCAGCAGTAGGTGGGACTGGTTCCAAAGACGCTGCTGTGTTTCTTTCATGCTTGGAAAATTTACACAACACAAACACACAAGAGTCCAGCCAACAATTTGCAACAATATGGTGAGCAGTGAGGCTCTTTTTGCAGAAAAATAAAATAGTTTTGTACATTTATGAAGTGCTGTAAGAGTGAAGGAGGAAATGCCCTTGGTGTGCATGCAGTAATGAAGATTTTATAACAGTGGTCTCTGCTTGGTCAAGCTGCAAAATTCATAGCTAGAAGGGTGGACTTCAAGTTTAAACCGCTCTTGAAATATTTTCCAGTTTCAAATACTTAGTCCTGAATGGTTAATACAATACACATACACAGCTGATTATGTATAGAAGGTAAGGTGGCTCAATGTTAGTATTTTCGATTGACAACAAGAAGGACTAGGACAAAAATTCTCTAGAAGTTTTCAAATTTTAGGCATCAGAAGATTTCCCCTAAGGGTCACCATGGGTTACAATACCTTTGTGCTACTTACCCTTTTAGGGTGGGGTTCTTATTCTTATTTAAGCTCACAAAAACTGCAAGAAGGAGGACTAGGTCAAAAATTCTCCAAAAGCTTTTAAACTTTGGGTATCACCCGAAAAGGGTCAGTGTGGTTATTATCTCTAGAGGAGTAAGGGTAAATGTGGGGTGCCAATACATGTGCACTATTTAACCTTTGGGGGGAACTTTTTTTTCTCATTCCTCTACATTTAAACCTAGAACATCACTTTGTACATTATATGTGATTTTACATGAAGGGTGCCAATAAGTCTGGAGTATTTTTTTATATGAGAGAAAGAGAAGTGGTGTAATGGTGAGAGGCGCATTCGAATCATTATTCTGTTTTATTTTTCTGCACTTGGGATGGTCACGTAGGTGGATGGATTACTGTAGTGAGCTCGTTGTGATGTTCAGAATAACCCTTGAAGAATTAAATAATTTTATGTGCTAAAATCTGAGTCCAGATGCTCTTTTAAAATATAGTGAATATAAAAGGTCTGACTCTACCATTGCATTGCTCCTGTGACATTTAAATTGTGTATTTAAAAAAAAAAAAAGCTGTGAGCATAGCAAACTTTATTTCTTGTTATTGATTGGTTAAGAAAAAACTCTGCCGTTGCACCATGTTGCTCGGGCTTTGGTCCTGCATGCTGATGCGGGTTTATTTTCAGAACAGCAGACATGATGCACATGTTGCATCTGAATATTAACTGCTACTGAGCTTTTGCATCAGAATATGGGATATGGAGACATCGGTCTGATTCCGACACCTGCAATAGCACTACAAAAACAGATCTGAAGTCTTATACTTGCCATACTGGGCTTTAGACAACACAAGAATAAATGGAATCCTACAGAATGAACAAGAATGATAGGATTAAACAGGCAGTACAGTGGTGTGGCATCATAGCCTCACAGCAAGAAGGTTATGACAGTTGATTAGAGCCTTCCGTGCAAAAATTTCCTGTTTGATGATCTACCTGTGCTTGTGTGGGTTTCCTCCAGGTACTGCATCTCCTCCCACAGTCCAATGACATGCAAATTAGGTTAACTGGCTAATGTAAATGGTCCATAGTGTAAGTTTGAGTATGAATAGTTGTTTATGTCTGTGTTAGTACTGCAATAGACTGGCAACATATCCAGAGCGAACCCCACCTCTTGCCCAAGGATATCTGGGATCGGCTCCACCTCACAGGTGACCCTAATGGAAAGGCGGTATAGATAATGGATGAATAGATATCGTATATAGTCTTTAGATGTCATACTTCTTTGCTTTTAACACTTTGATTCATTGTCTATACTGCTTATCCTGAAAGAACCACTCACACCTGGGGCAATCCAGAATAGCCAATTAGCCTAATAGGTATGTCATTTTGGACTGTGGGAGGAAACTGTACTACCTAGATGAAACCCTGCAATGAAACCCATCTTAAGAGCAATTCACATAATTCCATTAGTATATATCAATGTGACCCACTGTGCACACTATTCACTTACTTACGTGACTTTAATAAAGTAGTATTTTCTAAAATCAGACATGGTAATTTGTACACATACTGGAAATAACGATAAACATTTGGTTTAAAAAGAAATAAATTAAAAGACATATACAATTGATGTGTTTTTCAATAAATCTTTCGCCCCTGTTGGCATAGATATTTTACGCAACATGGAAATTATGTCAGCATCAACTTCCATGTTCATGTGGGAGGTTTCCTCCCACAGTCCAAAAGCATGCACAGTAGGCTAAGTGGCTGTTCCAAATTTAAGCATTGAAATTCTTTGTCATTTTTAAATTACTTCCAATCTCCAGAAACAAAATATTTGGCTGCATACATGTAACATATCTTTAGTATCTATGAGACATATGGGTTTTCACCTGCACAAGTCAGGTAATATCATACCAGGTCTAATACCATAACATAACCATAACAGCATAACACAAGTTATCTGGAAGATTTGCCTTCTTGGCAAAACCATCAGAAGGTGGAAGAATCTGGATGATGTAACAGCCATCCCTGTCCAGCATCACTCTCTCCTGTCAATCACAGTGAGACCAATCAATTGTTTGGGTTCTGTGAGGTAATTACATGCAGACGAGGATAGATCGTGCTTTTCTCTGCTTTCTCGTCATGTTGCATGAGCACTAGTTTGAAAAGTTCCTCCTGGGAGATACCCATGAACGTCACCAAGGAATATGAGACAAAATGAAAGTTTTGGTTGTGAACAATATCAGTATGTTGATGAAAACCAATTGAACTGCATGGAATTAAAAAGTCCAAAACCTCAGCTGAACTATGGCAGTGGATTAATGATGCATTGAGTATGTTTTTATAGTGTTATATTTCAGTCTACACTATGGTCACTTTGAAGACAGAGCAATCTTTTATCGAATTGTGACCTTTGTGTCTTTTTAGATGAAGGGTCTTTTTCCTTAAGTGTCCCTTAAGGGACAGTGTTGAACTTCAACACTTTGGTATTGCAAAAACAAATGATGTGAATGTTTGCCTTTTTTTAAGACCATTAAAGATCTTCCAACAAGATTAAACACTCAGACTGACATAGAATTTTGATTCATTTATGAATTTTTTGTATTAATAAAAACGTCCCTGTGATACTATTATATTATTTTTAAACCTTGTTGAAAATTGAAGTGGAGGACAGTTTGCCATTTAAAATACCCATAAGCAAGCTTGAAATATGATGCATGGATTAGAGACAAATAAATTCAAAGGCAGAAATTTTCCCTACTTGCTACTTCCTACATGTTGAAAACAAGTATGTGACCCTCCAGCACCAAACCAGTAAGAAGTCTCAAGCCCATATTTTGAGATATAGCTGGTTAATTCATTATTGGGTTAAAATGTCAAAAAATACCTACACTTTACAAATAGTCAATTGTTTTGTTTTTTTATTAATAAATAAATTCCTACCAGGCCTGGCAAGTTGTCAAGGGTGTACTCTGCCCTCGCCCAGAGTATGCTGAGATGGGTGCCAGCCTCCCCGCGACCCTAATTCAGATTAAGCGGTTCCGAATATGATGACAATGAAATTCCTACCATAAGCGTGTCAAAGACTGCATTTAATAAGGAATACATGACAAATTTTCTTAAAATATCCTCAAAATGCCACAAAATCATCACTCAGGATGGTGTGATATTCATGGAGTCCTCTGCCATGTCTGGTATTAATACTTAGCTTGGAATTCTTGCCATCCATTGATTTGATGTAAGAGTATGAGGGTTTCTTGATAAAGATAACCTGATGACCTCTCTGCTTTAAAGTGGCTTTATTATCACACCTTACTCCACCTGAGCACAGAGCTGCACAGTTTCAGCCTCCTACAGTAACCGGAAGTGGTTCAGGGGAAATCTTCAGTGGACAGCCCTCATACAGAATTCCCACAGCAAACCAATAAAAATGCCTATAAAAACACCAACAAACTTTTCCCTCTCCTTTGCTTGTATTATGATCGAAATTACTCCAGACAAAATGATGAGACATGAGAGAATTAACTAACTTAGTCAGTTAGATAAAAAAAAGGCAACAAACACCAAAAGCTTTTTTAAAAAGAAGATTTAATTTGGAATTGATTAGTCTTGTTCCTGAGTCACGTTTTAAAATAACCATTCTAAGACACACTATTATAAGAATGTTCTAAGAGAAATATTTGTAGTAACTTTTTTATTTTTGCATTTTTTAAAAATAAACCTTGTAGTTAAAAATTAATTTGTCCACATCATGATCAAATTTTGTCCTAAAGGATATGCACAACCTGAAGCTTATTTTATTCTCTTTCAGATAAGAAGTAAATCTTTTTTTTTTGTATTTGATCCATGTGACTGGTTTGGTGCTGGAGGATCACATATTGTCCTTTTAAAACTTTATAATTCTCTTACACTAAAAAGAGCCATTTTTGTATGTTTTTCATCTTTATGTAATAATTTCAGCTCAATCTCATGAGGCAAAAATTCTGAAGTATGAATGTATGTGTATGTGTGCGTGTTTGCATGTGTGGAGAAAGAGAGAGAGAGAGAGAGAGTGAGAGAGAATATAATGGTGAGTGATACTCACATTTAAATCCTTTTTTGTTTATTTCATTTGCGCTTAGATTCTAGGTGTAGGTGGATCCATTACTGAAATTCAAAGAGCTTAAGTGAACTCATTGTTCAGAATAACCCTTAAAAGATTGAGTGATTTTCATCACACCCGTGGATTAAAAGCCTGTATAGCATCATATCATAAGTAGATGAAGTGTGGCTAAAAGTGAGTATGAGTTATTAACTGGACATCCACCAATCCAGCTTTTCTTATTTTCATCAAGGATGCCAATAATTATGCAGCTTACCAAGCATGTGTATGAGAGACTGAAATATGAAGACATTCTCTGCAGCTGAAGCTAATCATTCATCGCTGAATAAGCTGCTTGATGGAGCAAAAGCCCTGAGTCGTCATTCGGCAACACCAAGAGAACCAAAGCGCTGGAAATGGGGCCAGATGAGACAGACTGTGTGATGGGGTTCTGGTGAACAGAACCTCTCAAAGGCCTGTTTAATCTCCTTTCCCTGCTGCTAATAACAAGTGTATTAGTGGCCACCTCCCCTGCAGGATGTCCACAGGCCTGGAGCAGCTTTATTTATTTATTTATTCTCAATAATAATCTGTTGTAAACAATAATAGAGCCAAACTGGTTGCTGTGCCCAAGTAGTATGGGTTTAAACACTGCATGTGAGACAAAAGTGCCAGTTATTTCTTTTCCAGATAGATGGATTAAAAGTGTGAATCATAAATTTATTTGCAGCAAGGTGGTTATAATAATCATGATAACATCATTCAATATAATAAGTGGTAACTGAAGAGTAATGTCGTGTTGTTATAGAAAAATAATCAGCGTGGTTACTGTTCCCACTCTGAAGTTCATAATTTTTTTTTAAGAGATATATTCCGACGGGCGCCAGTTTTCCTGCGACCCTAATCAGGATTAAACGGTTCAGAAAATGAATTAAATGAATGAATGATTTAAAGAGGTATATTCCTTTTATACAACAAAAAAATTGCCGATGATAAGGTTGAAAATTTTATACATAAAAATTGTATATTATTCATTATTATACACGAAAGCATGGTGAATAATTCTGAAAAAGTCTGAATAACTGTTTTAGTATATACTACATGGAAATATAAGAGAAACAAACTAAATTAAGATTTTTATACCTTTGTACAGACATTTGGTCCTCAGGTGGATATAAATACAATCACACACACACACACACACACACACACACACACACACACACCTAGCTACATTTTGGTTACTAAAATTAAGATTAGCATTACATTTATCTGTAGGCAGAGCATTAATTAGTTGCATGCATAATTCATAGTGTGTGTGTGTGTGTGTGTGTGTGTGTGTGTGTGTGTGTGTGTGTGTGTGTGTGTGTGTGTGTGTGTGT
>JAOUQZ010000004.1:2870125-2898734 GCA_028564935.1 Neosilurus hyrtlii
CTGAGATGGGCGCCAGCCTCCCCGCGACCCTAATTAGGAATAAGCGGTTCAGAAAATGAATGAATGAATGAATGGTTGTTCTCAATTAAACAACCATTAAATATAAACTAACAGCAAATCCTGACCATTATCTTTTACATGTAATGTTGTATCATTTTTTTCACTCCTATTAAATACAATTCTGTCTGCACTACACATAACTCTAACATCATTGAGGCACATAACCCCTAACCTCTTACAGGAATAATGAAAATACAACAGCAACTGACAAATTAGCATCAGAAACACTAACCACATCACGAATAGTTCAATATAAATATATTTTCAGTGTTTCAGAGTGAAGTTTTCTTAATTATTGATTATTTTCTGACCTATGCCCCATTTTCCATTACATGAGATGGGCTTGTTTTGTATGAAAAACTCACACACCTACACATTCCATCCAGGACAACATGCGAGGCTTACAAATGAAACATCCGAATCCAAAACGCTACAAGCAATTTGGTCTGTTTTGCCCCTCAGATGGTAAAATCTCAGAGGATCCCACTGCTAAACTCCGACCTTCTTCACTCTGCCTGTCACATCGAGACCACAATGAATTGCAAATGTTATTCCAGAACATTTTTCTTGTTTGCATGTGACATTCATCTATTTTATCAAGCTCTTTCATGAATGTTTGTACTAGGGAAATCAATAGAAGATGTCAGGTGAAATGATGGCACTGATTATTTTGCTGGGTTCTTTATTGGGAGGTTGAGTGGAGTGTTCTGGTCTGAAATATGTGCTAGGATATTGAGCATTATAGTGCTAGAATATTTCTGCACAACATTCTGGCAAAACAGGTCTAAAATTGATTAGGTGTTTCCTCACTGGAGCAAAATGTGAAAGAGACTATTATACCTTTTCCATGATGGTATGCAGATTTAGTGCCATGACTGTTTAAATTTTCCTACAACAGCACATCTTGAGTTCTTTACCAGAATATTGGTTATCAGAATTTTGGTTTTATTAACCAATATATTTATATATATATATTTTTGTAAAATATAATTAATTATAATTAATTAAATTTGTTGGTGCTAAAAATCATAATTGATTGTCACTAGTTTGGAAAAAAATTAAATTAGTGATAAATATGGATCATGTATTGCGGTTAGGAGCCAGCTCAGATTACAGTTCTTCAGATGCTTATGTATTCTTTTACACACTCACCATTTACAGACACTAAGTAAAGCTAAGCTGGACTCTCTGGGTTCTCACACATACAGGCCTTGACATCCCCATTCTTTAATCCTTTGGGATTAGTTAGGAAACACCAATCGTAGATAAGTGATATGACTTAACATGTTAGTATACAGTTGACCAAGCAACCAATGTCAACTGTTTGAGGCAACCAATATTTTGGTTGGGCAGATTTCAGCCATTCATATTGGTTGGATTTAACTAATATATCGATTGTTTCAACCAAACTGTTTTTTTTTCAGTGTCTAAAAATATGTATTTAGGTGGATTTTTTTTATGTTGTACCCAGAGGCAATCCCAAAAATACTAGTTGTGAGGTTTGAACACATTGTGGATTGCATGCCAGTTCATCAGTCAGTCCATTTCAGGGACCAGTTCACCATACAGAGTGTTTTTGGAAGGCAGGAGGCACCAGAAGTACCTGATGAATCCACACCAACACAGGAAGAACATGTGAAACTACAGGCCATAATCCAAGCACAGGATTAAACAGGAAGACATGGAGCTGTGTACCAACAATGATACTCACTATACCTCTAAGCACATGCACACTAATTCACTGCTTCCAGGTCTGTCCGTCTGTCTCTCCAGTTTCCAGCTTCTCTCTGTAACACACACAGAAAACACGTAAGTAGGACTACTAATTAGCCGCAGTTGCATTCAGTCCCTTATCTGCCATCTTCACCCAACTTCTCTTGCAGTCAAACCCACGCTGGCAAATAGGCATAATAAATAAACATGAAATACAGTGTTATCTCTTGGAAATTAAATGGAATCAGCCATGTTTTGTTGAACCCATTTACTTACTCATGTATGTGAGTCAGTGACCCCAGCACAGAGTCCATCTTGGGGTGAGTGAGAATGCAGAACACTTGATCTTAGACTTTTCCACTTTCTATGAATCATTGTTGCGCTGCCAAGTTATCACACATTGACAAGATCTTTCCTCCGGTCACATGATCTTGTTATTGTTATTGTTATTGCTGTTGTGAACAAACGCAGAACCAAGACAAGAAAGTGAATTAAAATAAGAGATACTAAGCCTGTGAGCTGGGGTGGTTTTGCTGGGAAACCACTGAATTGAGCTAAACGAAGTGCTAAAGCTAAGGATAAAACTCATAGACTATTCACTATTTAATATCTGTAATGTTAACTAGTTAATGTGTATATCATTAATAGTTATAATGTTAGTGTAAGACAAAAAAAAAAAGACAAGCAGGTCAAGCAGGGTACAGTGTCGGCTAGAATGGCATACATTGTGTAAGTAATGTGTTGCACTAACCTGGACCACCAGCAGAGCTTCGTAGAGTGTGTGGAACTGTTTTCCTGTTACACAATACACAATTTCCTCGGGGATAAATAAAGTATTCTGATCCTAATTAGTATGATTCTGATTTAACTCACTGTTTAACCCCCAGTGCCACTATATGCTTATATAACTATTTAACTCTAACAGAAGAGTGTTACTTGTAGGTTGGTTTCTTATATTAGGATTTTTCTTAAATGTACCTAAAGAAATGTGAAAATGTAATGCCATAGCAATAATTTCCCTGTGCAGGACTTATTACTTGGCATGAGAGGTTCGTTATGAAAGAGCAGATTTCACAGTTCTATAGGGAGGAGGTAATTATGTGAGAACATTGGACTCATTCTGCATGGATGACATTTGCACAATGTCCAGGTCCCCTCACCCCCCCCCCCCCTCTCTCCCTCTCTCTTTGAGTCCTTGACTGACCCTATAACCCTGCCTATCTTCTTGTCTAAAGCCAGGGCAGGATTCTGGTAAATGGATGCTGGTTATGGGAGGTTTATGTCCTGTGTACGCACATAGAAAAAGATTGTAGCATCTGCCAAATTTTGATTAGCATTTCAGTGTCTAGTGGGTTTAGTGGAGCTCTCCATTCTCTACAAATAAGCATGAATTAAAATGGCTGGTAAACCAAAGGCACCCAAGTAGTGCTGGATGTCCTGCTTAGATTGAAGACCTGATTCTTTTAAAGTTCAATTCAATAATTAGAATTTTATTCGTGAATCACTTTTACCAGTGAACATAGTCACAAATGAATTTTAGAAAACTTTTGAACATTAATATTAAGCATATGAGTTTATAATGTATACTTGATGAGCAACACTGAGGGGAAGATGACAGGGAACAAAAACTCATGATTAAGGGACCTCTGTAAAATATCAGTGACTTCAGATAAGTTATCCTTTAATTTTTCTTCTATGACTCTGTCCTAAAGTAAAAAAAAGTGTAACTATGTAACCAGGAAATTCATAATACTTAACAACTATAATTCATTATAGTTATAGATATTTATCGCTGCCGTTGGTATGGTTGTTTGTGAACAACATCCTGACCAAAGTTGATGGAGACACTGCCCTACCTGAGTCCAATAAATTATTTGATTTCATCAAAGGTGAAGGTCAGAGTAAGTTTTGAAGATATGGTACTTATAACCTTGAAATGGATGCTGATAGGCATGACAATACAAAGAAGCACTCATAGAAAACCATATGTGGACTCTCAAATAAGACAATCACCTTTAAACTTTGGTCACTTTTAAAGGTCAAACCCCAGCCATCTTTAAAAAAAAAAAGAGGGTTTCTTCACCTCTCTAATTTGGTCATATCCGCATACTAGAGAACATATCATGAGACAAACACATGGGTAATTAAAACCAGTACCCATGTATTGCCCATTTGCGACATTATCCATGCTGTATGGTGGCAATACCTTGCACTCTTTGAAGGTGCAGGAATGATGGTGATCTTTCTGATTGTGATCCATCCAGATCTGTTTCTTCAGATTTGTAATAAAAAGCTGCTAGCAAATGGCTTCTTTAAACAAATATGCTTTTAACCTACACTAAAATACTGAGCCTAAGTCTGTTCCATAACTGTGAGGCATTATCAGAAAAAAAGCTCTGCTCTTGCTTGAGACTTTACTATTTAAAGTGTCAACAAATAGTCTGGACATTTTACTCTAAGTAGGCATGACAGGTCATAGAAGATCAGATGTTTGCATCAGAAAGGTCAATAGTAGCATTTTATAATCAGTGTGAAATTTGATTGAGAGATGAATAAGATGAATAACACACACACACACACACACACACACACACACACACACACACACACACACACACACATATGGACACACACACATTGTCTAGAAGTGTGCCTTGGGATCCCGATGGACTCTGTAATACACACATATGGATACACACTCATGAGCATGAACACTTAGTCATATGGCCAACAAATGATGCCATCAGCTTAAAAGTTGGACTTTTTCCCAGAAAGGATAAAAGATGAATTTGAAGGATTTAAATGGTTATTTTATTGGATTTGACAGTCAGCCAGTAAAGGTTTTGCAAAAAAAAAAAAGTAGCTGAAAGTGCTCTGTTATTTATTTTGTGAAAGTGGTTTGTCATTTCGTATGATCTTGACAGAATTTCAGGTAATTGGTATCGAAGAAAGAAATTGGTCTGAGATTTTACTTCATATCTTTTGCGAGATGACACCTCACAAATAGAACCCACCCAGAGAACCATTTTCTCAACAAATCTTCCCAAGGACAATATGATGATAGAAAGATGGTAGACTGATGCATCCAAACGGGTTTATGGCGGTGTACAAATGTTCAAATTGTATAAAGATTTAGCATTAAATTATGAGGTTTGTTCACCAAACAAGTTCCTGTGAAACTCTTCATACAGGAACAATTGAGTACAATATTAAAGCTACTTAATACACTGTAATCTTGTGATCAGAACTGATTATTCAAAAGAGCTGTGAAGTAAACTCTCAGGAAACCCCAACAAAAATGATTTGATTCAGGATATCTTAAAATATCCGATTGGTATTTTAGTTTTTACTCCAATTTTCTTACTGATTTAGAGCCAGCTCCCACCAACCAAGTTTTTCCCTATTACATGACAACTACTATCTAGGAAGGGTGAAAGACAAGAAAGTGCTTCCTTTGAGGGGTGTGATACCAGCCAACAAAATTTTTTAAAACTACTGGACATGCAATGTCAGTAGCGGCGTAACACACTCGGAGGAACGCGCTATCCACCCCTTGTATGCATGAGATCACAGACACCCGTGAATGGCCAGTAATTGCTCTAAGTGACAGGTTAGAGATCCTATACCATCCCTCTCTCTCTGAAATCTTGGCCAATTTACTCTCTGGGCTCCCAGCCATGACTAGCTTTATGAGTCTACATACTCTCAGGTGATAGTGGAGCACCTTGTCCGTGTACCACTTGGAAGATCTCATCCCGTCAAAATTCTGAATAAATACAACTGTTTGTGTAAATAAACAAAATTTTACTTGTAAGCTCAGAATGTTTTTTAATAACGTTTCTAAATGCAATTGTCTCATTGAAAAATACAGTATCGATTGCTTTGTTGCTTGAGCAAACTGGTAAAAAGGATTCATGACTTCAGACAAGCTGCTTGGTTTTATTAACATTAACCATCCACCAGACCAACACCGTTCTTCAAAGTAATGAGAAAATAGTATATTCATTCATTCATTTTTACAACCACTTAATATTAATTAGAGCGAAGGCAAAGTACACCCTGGACAGCTCGCCAGGCCATCGCAGGGCAGAAACACGCTGACAGCAATGCAGCCTACTCTTTACGAACGTCAGCAATGGTTCTTTTACATGCCTCTCACCACAGACAGTGAGAGATATAAATTGGCCTTTGATAACCCAGTTAGCTAACCGGTGACAGTGGGGCTTGAACCCCCAACCTTGGGATCAGTAATCCAGCACCCTACCACCAGGCTACCACTGCCCTTCACAAGTATATCATTTGCATTTTTTTTAATCAATTCACTTTGCGCCCTGAATAATTCTATAATTCAGCAACTCGAACTCGGTTTTGAATATCGTTTTTCATACCACTGAATGAGAAACAATATAACAGAGATGTCAGAAATCAGAAAGAAGCAGACAAAGCCAGGAACAGAAAATGATGGAAAAGAGAAAAAAGGAAATCGGTTCAGTGGACTGTATCATGGCTCTCAGATAAGTGCTTGTATAAACAGCAGTACAGTTTCAACACTTCACCATCATCTAGTCGAGCTCAGAGAACCATTACACCTCCACCGTTTCATCAACTTTTAACATTATGATACACAAGAGATAAAACACTGAAAACTGTTCTGTAAGGAGGCAAATTTTAGGCATGTAGTTTATATGCAGAGATAATTTTAATACACTTTATGCACTTATAACAAATATTTTGTATCTTTTTCAGGCATTTTTTTATAAAGTCTAAACTACTATGTTAAACACAATTGCCTAGTTCATTTTGTGTATCTGTGTTTACTAAGGCAAATTAACAGTGGCAAGGTTTTTAATTAATTTGGATTTTTTTCTCTCCTGTAAAGAAACCATGATGATTTAAAGGATGAACTGAGCTTTCATCAGTGGGGCTCATTGTCTTTTTTTTTTTACAACTAAAAAATAAATAAATTAATATCTCTTCTAAAGATAAACAGTGTCTCCAATTAGGATGTGTCTCTGATTAAAATTTATTTCCAATAAAGATGTTTCTCATCTGATCTTCCCTGTGGACCTTTTCATAGACAATGCTTTTAATGAATGACTAACTCTATATGTGTATTTATTATCAGGCTCGGGGCAGTTATGGCCCAGTGGTAGGGTGCTGGATTACTGATCTGAAGGTCGGAGGCTCAAGCCCCACTATCACACTATCAATATGTTATTGATGTCCTCCCAGTGCAGCTAACTCGCTTATCAAAGCCAGCCATTTCTCTCACTGTCTGTGGTGTCATGTAGAAGAACCATTGTTGACTTTCAAAAAGAGTGTTTCTGCCCTGCGATGGCCGGTCGAGCTGTCCAGAGTGTACTCTGCCCTCGCCCTGAGTCGGCTGAGATGGGCACCAGCCTCCCTAAGACTCAAATTAGGATTAAGCGGTTCAGAAAATCAATGAATGAATGAGTATCAGGCTCAATTCACATTATACAGCTCTTTCAGCAAAAACATCCTTTGTATCATGGCATAGTGCTATTTTATTAAACAGATAGTATCAGTGAACTTAGTGTTGTCTCCCTTCTTTGCTTCTTGATCTCATCCAGTACCATCAGGTTGTGGTGAAGCATTTACAAATTTGAGCTCCCTATCTGTTAACTGTTTAATTGCAGCCATTAGGTTATCTTTCTTTTGACCTAACATTGCAAAAACTCAAGGTCAGAATAATATACAAGCTAGACACATGTTTATTCTAGCTAAACTACACCCAATAAGAGTAACTAAAGTAATTTCGAGACAGGTCTGTTCATCAGAATACCAGTGTGTACCATTTCTGTAATAAATCAAAGGTGTAACCCAACTCTGAACACAACCCAAGGTTTCCTTATTACTCTGTCACAGAATGTTTTTTTCCGTGTACATTAGCTGGTTCATGGTGTTCTCATTAACATTCTCATCCTAGACAGGGCTTTTTGTAAAGCTGCTTTGTGACAGTATCTTATCATTAAAATATTATTTTACAAAATTATATTTAACAAGGCAAGGCGAGGTGGACATAGCTGAACTTTTAATATTTTCAATGTTCAGTTCATATCAATATCAAATATAATGCAACGTTTGCAAAGCAAAAATTGCTTTTAAACTGCATGTCATATTCCAATAATGCATTAATGGAAACCTGCCCACAACAACTTCATATTAGTCCAGAAACAATGGCTCATTGAAAAATAAAACCTTCCCATGGGGCTTTAGCTCTGCATGCAGTCTGCAGTGCACAGTGAGTGTAAGAAAAGCCGAAACCAATACTCCCATTTTCTTCCTGACAGAGTCTTACATTTATTTATATCTACAGCATCTTGGAGATGCTTAGAAATCTTATTTATTTATTTGTTTGTTTGTTTGTTTGTTTAGCACAAATAGGTCATGTTCTAAGAATACCACCAAGCTCAAGGACAACTGCACCAAAATAAAAGCAGTATATGAATCATCTGAGGTTTTTTTTTACCAATCATTTGTCATAACAGAGAAGAATTTTGATACCTGTCTTTTTTGTATCTTGAGAATTTTTGTGCACGTCAGTAGGTTTTTAAGAATAAGTATAATAAGGTAAATGTGGCTATGTATTTTTTTTTACTCTGTAATCTTCAAATCTATGGTTTAAATTTAGAAAACTGGTGGATGCAATGCAGTGACAGAGTGACATGGGACAATCTGGGCAGACTGCAGCAAGCAGTGCAAGGAAAAAAAGATTAGATGTAGTGACTGCAAGAATAATGAGGTTGAAATGAGTTTCTGGGTTTCTCATGGAACAATACTGAAGATTTGGACACCTTACATAAATTCGCCTTGTTCAGTTCCTGTATCAGGTACATATCACTGAATGGGGACCCTGTGGTGGACACAAGACATGATTTATTCATTCATTAATTCATTATTCATACTGCTTATCCTTTTTTTGTCATGAGGGTAGCATGTAATATCAAGTCCATATATTTTATAAAAATATTTTTAAGTCCAAAGGAAAGCGCATCATAGCCAGTGTGATTCAGTTGATTCAGCTGCCTGCTATTTCCCACGAACACTGTTTCTGATTCATCCTAGAAAGATTCCTTGGAAATATGGAAGTACAGTTTTGATGGTAGGGACCTTTTTTTTTTTTGGCAGGCAGCCATTTTCTCTCTATCTTCCTAAGAGAAAGGAGCGTAAGAACATAGATATCAAAAGACATAAGTGATACTCTACTTACTTTTGGGTGTCAGAACTTTGTGTCACTGGTTGTTGCACTTATGGCTTAGACCAGCTTTTGACATCTTCAGGGTCGCATTGCTTCGTCGCTAATTGCAAGATGGGGGACAGGCAGATTGCCTGCAGCTGCAGGGTGAACATTGGTGCATCCCAATCACACAATAATTATTCAAATTATCTGATGTCAGTAATGGATAAATTAGCACACAGAAGAATAGCAATAATTTGCTGATGGCTTTCCACCAGTAAGAAATTTTTTTTTGAAGGGATAGTAAACATTTATGTTTATACACAGACATTTCTTTACATATAAAACTACAGTATGTATATACTGAGCAATGCAATAAATAATTTAAACAGAAAAATGGGGTAGAAACCTTGGCTCTGAAAAAAACCTTATTCCACAAATTATGCTTTATACAATTAGGAGCTTCCACAATCTTAGATGAGGGTGGCAGAGAAGCTGGAGCAAAGGCCAGGTACACCCTGAACAGCTCATCAGTCTTTTGCAGGGCTAAAACTTATACAACTATTCACACTCACACCTAGGGGCAATCCAGAATTGCCAGTTAGTTGAATATGCATGCCTTTGGACATTTTGAGGAAACCAGAACATCCAGGGAAAACCCACACAAGCAAGGGAAGAACATGCAAACTCCACACAGAAATAGTCTTGTCAAACATGGGGTTCTCGCTGTGAGGCAAGAGTGACACAGTCATCTTAGAAATGGCTTGGAAACATCCAGGGATACCACTTTGTGTCCAGACATGGACAAACCTAGACTGACCTTTTCAGTGAGGGAAAAGGATTCAAAATAGCGAGGGGCTGAATAAGCACTGGATTAACCTCTGTGCAAAGAACAGGCCAGATGCTGAAATCCGAGTCCACTTTATGCCCGAGTCAGTTGCAATTTAAACCTGGTTCTCCACTCTGACCGCAGAGGTGATCTCTGAGCTGACCACAAAGGTGATGCTCTCCAAAGATACGTCGATAGCCTGTCAATCCTTCTCCAGTGGACAGAGTAAAATCCTTTGTGGGTATATTGGTAGATCAATAGGTATGATTGGAATTACATGAGCTCTCTGGGGTAAATAATACAGTATACATGATATTTTCAATCACTCTGTCAACACAAACAGAATTGATTTCCTTTGAGCATCAATCAGCAGTGTATACCATTTCTCCTGTTTGCTTGTTAGGATTCAAAGGAAATTTTTCTAGGGTCAAGCTCTTCAACGTGCCAGGTTATCATGACATCCCCACTGCAAGAAGGTCCTGGGTTCGAGTCTCGAGCTTGGCGAAGGTGATTCTGGGTAGAGGTTGCATGTTCTATTCATTCTTTCATGGGGTTTCCTCTGGGTATTCCAGTTTCCTCCTACAGTCCAAAGACAAGCACAGTAGTTTGAGTGACTGTTTAAAAGTGGTACTAGATGAGATTGTGAATTAATGCGTGTATGTTGGCCCTGCAATGGACTGGGAGCTCAGGGTGTACCCCGCTTGCCCAGACTCGGCTGAGATAGCATCCAGTCTCCCCGTAATCTGAGTAGAATTAAGTGGTTTGGCAAATTAATGGAAAGATATTGCACGACAAATAGGAAGTATCACATTTTCTGAAATACATTACTAAATTTGACAGAATTTAATCCTGATTTTTTGCAGTAATCCATAAGATAAAAGGTATGCACTTGTTTAGCACTACTTAATATTAGATTGTTATTACTTTATGCTTCTGAAAACCTTTATCATCCAAAATTCCAGTGGTGGCCATTAGACAGACAAAAACAGCAAATGAATGACAGAGCTATCTCGACTATAATAGAGAGATGCTGCAGAAAACGATGGGCAGAGAGCCAGCATTGATTTCCTTTTCTCACTCAAAGAAACATGAACATCCCACTTAAAGGTGATAAAGCTGAAAGCTGGTGGCACACAGCGAGACTCCCTGAGCAGCTCCTTCCCACAGCGGCTTTGTGCTTGCTTTCCATGGAGATGCCATGCTGGCGAGTTTTCTGCTCTAGATATTGGCAGGAAGATTAAATTGATCACGCGGGTGGGTTTGGCATGAACTGGAAGTCTGTGAATGCGTCTTTCCAAGACTTGTCAAATGTGAAAGAAAACACTTGACCCAAAACAGGCCTGCTGATCCCTAATTTATTTTTAATAGAAAGCTAAAACCACAAAAATAAAACCCATCATCCATCACTGACCATCTCCATTCATAGTTGTGTCCTGCAGACTAATTAGAAAGCAATTCATCAACCAATTAAAGGTAAAATCATGCCGGTAGAAAGGTGAATGCCAATAAATTTGCTAATGAAATAATGGTCCCTAATGACTTAGAACAGATATTACAGTTGGAAATAAGGAACAAAACATGATGGATTGTGTAGTTATAGGAAAATAATCAAGAACACAGCATTTCGGTGTGGAGTTTACATGTTCTTTTCAGGCTTGCATAGGTTTTCTCCAGGTAATGCAGTTTCCTCCAACAGTCCAAAGACATGCACATCAGATCAACTGGCTACATTAAATATAGCCAGTATGTGTGAATGTGGGTGTGAATGGATGTTCTGGTGATACACTTATGATCTGGTCAGGCTAAAACCCCATGTCTTACCTAAAGTCTCTCGCTTCCTTTGCAACCTGATATATAAGCAGTCCAAATAATGGATGAATAGATAGTTGGTTGGGTTCCAATTTTTTTTGTACATTTTATCAATTCATAGTTACGCTTAATGCTGTAGACACAAACAGTTTATGTTATAAAAGCTATAAACACTCATTGCATCCCCAGCCTCTCTCTCTCTCTCTCTCTCTCTCTCTCTCTCTCTCTCTCTCTATCTATCTCTGTTTAGCAAAAATACCCTTTAGCAAATAATTGTTAATCAATACCTTCATATGATCAATCGGATTCAAGATTTTTACATAATAGTGTACAACAGTACATAATCTATTGTTTTTTTTTTTTCATTTTGTTCTAGTCTACTAAAGTAAGCTCGTGTTTCTGTATTGAGAAAGAGAGAATTATGAGTACTAGCCACAGGGTGACACACAGTAAATAGTCCTCATTGCTGCTGGCTTTGGGAACAAGATGCCTGAGGCTCTATTCACCCACTAGTCCACCAATCCAGCAAACAATGCGCCTACTGTGAGCTTTACTTTAGTATGTTGTATAAGCAGTATTACAACATTTAATAGAGGTTTAATTAACTATATTTGAATAACCCTCAAACCTTCATTTAAAGTTTCAGAACTTCCAACTCTCCCAGGTTATTCTGATTGTATTGAAAGTGAAGGGGCGGAAACACGCTGACGGCTTGACGAAAATCAGCAAATGGTTCTTTTACATGCCTCTCACCATAGCCAGTGAGAGATATGGCTGGCATTTGACAACCCAGTTAGCTGCAATGTGGGGACAGCAGTGACAACCTGTTGATAGTGGGGCTTGAACCCCCAACCTTTGGACCAATAATCCTACCCTACCACCGGGCCACCACTGCCCCACGGCCAACACTAACTTTTCACAACGGTTCAAAAGTGCTCAATTCTGATTAGTCAGAATGTGTTGATTCTTTTTCTAAAACAGCAGCTATGCCATTGATTGAGTGCTAAGCAAAAACCTAGTAAGTCCAAAGATTGGAGAAAGTGAGATGTGCTAAGTGGTGTTAGTAGTTTTTTCTTCCTACAAATACAAATAAATTAGAAAATGTTCCAAATATCAGTTTTGCTGGTATGTTTTGGTTAATCTGATCTTAGTGGTTTGCACTGCCACCTCACATTAAGGTGGTGTGTTCACACCCTGGTCTCAGCAAGGATGTTTTTGTCAGGAGTTTGCATGCTCTTCCCATGTTCCCCCTGCATGGGCTTTCTCCGGGGTTCCAGTTTCCTCCCACAGCCCAAAGGTAAATGAAAAAGCTAAGTCTGTATGTCATTATGATATTTGGATACTCCTGATTTTGACTAGGTGTCAGTGTAAATGGTTTTGTGTGTATGTGTGTGCTGGCCCTTTGATGGTCTGGCCAGCTGTTCAGGGTGTACCCCACCTTCATCCAAAGATGGCTGGGAAGGATCCAGACTCCCTGTGACCCTAGTAAAGGATAAAGTGGTTCAGAAAATGAGATTATACTACTGCTGCATATCTCGTAGTGTCAAATCACATCATATTGTATCTGCCTGCCAATATTTTGCATAAATTGATGTATCTCAAAGTGAGACAATAATTACATTTAAATAAATAGACATTTAAAGGTCTTTACATTGAAAAAATAGCTAAATAAAATTTCTGTCTAAGCCATGGAGATTTGCCCCTAGTGCAAAGATTATATATTCACACCTGTAGGTCAGCCTGAAATTCTGCTAATGAGCTCCAAACGTGGGCATGTTTACTGCTGTAGGGCCTCCTGGTGATTTTGAGACTGATTACTTTGGCAGTGAACATGTTTTCTGAAGCATCTGCTTAACGCATGATAGCACCTTTCAGGGTCTTGTTGGGGAAATAATTAAATATAATTATTGATTGACAGACAATGTGTAAAATTTGTGCTGTGTTGAATAAGATATGAAAATTAAATATGTGTCACAAACATTAATTTATTGGTCATTATTTAACTTTTAGGGTAGCATTTTAGCGCAAAGGTGAGAGCTCACACTAAGTAGGCTCTGGGTTCAAACCTGCGAGCTTGCTGGGGGCCTTCCTGTGCATAATTAACAGTTATTCCATTAACGCAAATCGGATATGCACTCGATATACCGGGCAAGGGGAGAAATGCCAAACGATCCAACGAGAGGGACTAAAAACTGCTCAATAAGAAATGAATGATTATTTTTTATTCAAAGAGTTGAAAATCAAACATAATTTCTTACTAGCAAATACTTAATGGTATGGCTAGCATGGATAGAATTATTCATAGAATAACTTTACAATGAAATGAAGAGCCTTCTGGCCAGCGCTAAAAAGTGCAGCGCAATTTAATTATTTATAATTAATTACGTCATACTATTTGAAAAACAATGTGAGAAAATGAGATTCTGCTTTTTGCACAAATTTATGAAAAATAATTTAAAAATAAATGTAATTTATTAAAAGGGCCAAAAGTTTTTCACCAACAGTTTAACCAACCAACAGTGACAATACTTCCACTTGATGCAAACTGCATACAATGGCCTCTTTCCTAGTCATCTGGTTAATGCTCGATAGCTAATATCTAGTGGGTACAGATAGAAATAATTTTAAATGTATGTACTGTATTCATCCCATACATCCCTAATGAGCGAACGGTTGATGAGAAGGACAAATAAAACTCCCTGAAACAACATAACAAAGATACCTTTAGAGGAATCAGACTCAAAAGGGAAACTCGTTGTCATTTAGGTGACACAAGAGCGTGTGATTGTACAGAATTATCTTTTATCACTGTGGACAAAAAGAAAAAATTTTCTCGCAGGAAATATACCATAGTTTTAACATGAAGACTAGTTTGTTCAAGTTATTGTTTGTTCAGTGGTAGAGACTTAGGTGCAAAACTATTTATAACAGTTGAAGTTTTATGACTAGAAAGTGTCACCAATATTTAATAAACAATCAATATATCAATAAAGCCAAAGCTACTGTAGCAAAACCATCCCTATCATTCGAAAGATATCTTTACAGTTTATAAGTCTACCTTAATGGTACACTTATCATTAGAGTCCACACTTGAGCCCACCTCTTACACCAAATCAGTTACTTGGGGCTGGCTCCAGTTTAGGCACAAGCCATAATGAATATGCAGTATCGTAAATAATTGAATGAATGAAATAATTATGAATTAATAATAATAATAATTACTTTGCTACACCTAGGATGTGTCAATGAGTTTGGTACTAAAAGGTTTTTTTCATCTACTTTACAGAGAAGCATGATGGTGGGAGCGTTGAATGGAAAGTTACCCTTTGCCTATTGCTTGCACTTGATCGGAGAAAGGTCTTTATCATTTAAAAAATTTTGTATACACATTCTCTAAAAATGATTGGGGTATTCTAGTAGCTAGTGTTTTTATATTTAGATTTTGTGAAAATATAATTGCATAATGTAAACTCCATATAGCTTACTAAGTGACTGCTGATGGCGTCTGCTTGCACAGAACTAACTCAGAGTTTTTACAATGACGATTACAGTAGTTATAGTAATTTTAAGTAGTGTGCGAACTACATATATTTTTCTTACAATTTATATCGATGGGATACTTTATGTAGATTCATGACTTAAAATCCCAAATGAAGTCCATTTTAATTGCAGGTTTAAACACTTCCAAATGTGGAAGGGGTAAATACTTAACAATCCTGATGTTCTAGGCCTAAACAGGAAATTGTGCAGGAAAGACAGTATTCGTTCGTTCTGTGTGTTGAATACAGCATCTAATTGCTCTGACCTCAGTGTCTATTATGCTTTAGAGTCTTTACTTTTTCATTAACTACTCCAAAAACATCAGCAGGATTTACATCTGTATGCGAGAGCGATGGAGAAAGCGAGACATTTTTGACACTGGTCTTCAGTGAACATGACATTTGACATATGCACACTGGAGGTGAAGTGGTGCGATTAGTGAAGAGGTCAGAGGAGTGAAAGTCCAGCCACATCATAACACACAAAGAAGATGACACTTTAGAAACTATGCACAGCCACTCATGAATATTATGTTATGTTTACAGAGCTTCAGAAAGACAGCTGGGCATGTGTGTAGAAAAAAAATATTTAAAAAATAACATACAAAACTTGGCTACTTAACCCTACTTGAAGGTTAGTGGCTTTTGCTAGGCGAAATAATCACTCAAGTTCAACTTTTACTCCCAATTCACATTGCTTGCAATTTTGCTTCAGTTAAATCCCATCTGCCTATGACTATGAATAAGTGAGAAATATGTTTTTGTTGTTGAGACTCTCAGTGAATCTTAAGTATCAATCAAGATATATAGCTATAGATATACACACAGTTAACATTTAGTGTTGTGGTGCAGTATCTTAGTCTGCTACGTACACGACATTCTTTATATGTGACACAGCACGCCAAAAACACAGAAAAAGACTCAGACCAAGAATCCATTTTAGACTGAAAGTCTGTTTAATCTGTTTTGATCTCTAGCATTAATATTAAGCTAGTTCTGGTTTACTGTGTGGAATGTGATTGACAGTTTCTGGTACACTTTTTGTCTGAACTTTTATTACCAGAGGGAAATAAAGATGGCTATGCGAAGTGTTTTGTCTGTCATGACGACCACCAAAATTCTAAAAGGACTCTTGTTTTAAAACACATTCTTATTCTGTGTTTTTAGCCAGGTTTTATTTAGGCTTGCTCATTCATTTATTTTCCAACCTGCTTCATTCTACTAGAGTCACAGAGAAGGCTGGGGTCTATCTCAGTGTGAGTACCCAGAGGAAACAAGATGCAAACCCCACACAGAATCTCTCATGAACCCAACAGGACTTTCATGTTGTGAGGCAGACACGCTTACCACTGCCACCATGCTGATCTTAGACTTGTGCATGTCCTATTTTAGAAACATTAATTTTTTTTGTTGATCACGAATTGTATGCCAATTCTCCCTACCTGGCAGTTTGCATCAACTGAGGCTTGAACCTATGAAAGCTTGGGGAGATAGTGGTGCACTTGGGAGCCAAGGGGTCACTATCTTAATGAATTTTAAAAAAGCCTAGTTTTATGTTTCTGGAAGATAAAAACAATTTTTAAAATATATGCTGATAAATAACAGCACCAGCCCTTCCTTCTTCTACAACTATACTTTCATTTACAGTAAGTAATAGAGATTTTGTTTTTGTTCCAAATGTAGCAGGTTTGTGATCCTTTTTGAAGATAACAATAAGTGGATTTTTCCCAGGTAGTATTTTTTTCCAAGTTAAAATTTTTATTTTTATTAATTAAAAAAAAAAATTAATTGTTAATCAATGTTTGACATTCAACTTGCCATTTCGAGGAATATTCAGCAACATCCACCACACCGTTAGCAAATAATTGTTAAGAGAATGCTTGCTGGTGTGTGAATCAGTTAAAATGTAAAAAATTAACCTTAAAATTTTTATTAAATTTTTAGAATTAAATTTTTTTTTATTTTAAAGGTATGCTTTAAATAATTATTCACCTCAGGTTTAGTGGATATCTCAGGAATTATTATGCTATATCCACCTCTTCTTTGGTGAATAACTGTTATATAAAACCTGATAAACACATTTTTTTTAATAGAAACCACTAAACTGTGAAATGCCTACCTTTGGATCTTCTTTCCTACTATCCTCCTTACTTTAATTTCTTTCATTTTATTTTCTGAACTGCATTATTCTTTTTTTAGGATCACGCAGAAACTGAAGCCCATCCCAGATGACGCCGAGTTAAGGCTAGGGCTCACCAGACCATCACAGGGCAACACAGACATACAACCATTTGCAATCACACTCACACCTAGGGGCTATTTAATATGGGCAGTTAACCTAATATGCATGCCTTTGGACTATAGGAGGAAACTGGAGCACCCAGAGGAAACTCAACGAAGGACATGCAAACTCCAAACAGAAACGCCCTCGCTGGGCATAGGGCTCAAACTCAGGACATTCTTGATGTGAGTCAGAAGTGCTAAGCAACACACCACTGTGCTGCCCTCCTTAGTTTTATTTCTTTTCAATTTAACATTAATTCCACTTTACCATTACCTTTTGTGTTTAAAGGTTCCATAGTTTTTGGCAACAAAAAGATTTTCACTTGTCTAAAACATTATATCTGGTCAAGGAGATCAATCAAATTCTTTCCACATTGAGTTTTGTTGAATATTCTTTAAGGAGTCTGGTAATCTGATTTAAAATAATAAAATGTTGAAAATTATTATTTATTTATTTGTCACAAACACATAATAGCACAAGATATCCTCTCTCTCTCTCTCTCTCTCTCTCTCTCTCTCTCTCTATCTCTCTCCCCCTCCCACCCTCTCTGCAGATTGTGTGGAAGGGTTCAGAGTACAGGGTCAGCTACGATATGGCACCCTTCGGCAGAGAGGGCTATGGGCCTTCCTCAAGGGCCCAACAGTGACAGCTTGGCAGTGCTGAGGCTTCAACCCCTGACCTTCTGATCAGTAAGCTAGAACTTTTGAACCATTGAGCCTCAACTGCAGAAACTTTATTACAGGCTGAAAAATGTGATCGTTATTCCCATTCTTAGCAAAAAGAGTCAAATATTTATAGATGTAATATTTTAAAATCAACATATTATATTTTATATTCTAGAGAACAACAATTAAAAAAATATATTTTATGATTCATGGAGCTGCATATTCTTCAAATCTGCCGACTCTGCTGTGGTTTGTGTACTGTCTACATATGGTGGTACTGTCTACCACTGGTTCTACATATCGTTCCTGTCTCTCCATCCCTCACTGTGTTTGCTCTCTCTCTCTCTCTCTCTCTCTCTCTCCCTCTCTCTCTCTCTCTCTCTCTCTGTCTGTCTGTCTGTCTGTCTGATTCTTTCGGTGAGTAAGGCCTGAATTCTGAGGCGGATGTGAATTTTTACACACTATTTGACATTCCCCCCATGTTCCTTTCAAATCTCTTCAGTGCTCAGAATTGCGCTTGACATTAAGGGGATCTGACTCATGACTTTAGGGGGTCATAAAATTATATGTTCTAAAAGACATTTGCCAGCTTTGTCAGAATACCAGACACAGAAATCAAACAATCAAAAATAGTTTTACTCTTTTCGACCTCGTGTTCATGTTGACTTGCATTTTATAGAAGGGTAGTTTGTGTACCTCTGCCATGTTGTCAAATTTGCAGCCAGAATCTGTGTACTACAGAATTTCCCTGGCTTGAGGATGCGCATGCTCCCTATTCGGATGCTAATTATCACTGATGATTTCTCAAATGCACTTTATTTTTCTTTATATGTTTATTTAGCAAGCTTGCTTAAGTAGTTTCAGCTAAAGATATTTCATTAATATGGATGCAATTAGGAAAGACATTTATCATTTGGATATTAACTGGAAATTCCCCAGCAGATTAACTGTGGTCTCAGGAGGAGCAGCTGCCTGGTTATACTGTATAATGTTATTGTAGTGTATGTGTTCACTGATGAACAAATGGCTTTTGGTCATACTTCAATAACTGGATGGCTGGATGTCATTAATATCAAATATTAATATATATTACACAGGAATTACACAATCTAATTGGTCCGCTATCTCAGGATTGAAAAATATTATTCAGAGTGGATAGTGCTGGAATCAAAATGACAAACACTCACAGTTTGGTACAGTCACTTGGAGCAGGTAGCATCATCATTATCATGTTTTAAAAACAACATAAGCAATTATTCTCCTCAGGCCCTGTAGATGTTGCTGAATTACAGTAAATATTCCCTTCAATGTTCAGTCTCATGGACTATTCAGCAACATCATTCTCACATTTGGCACATAACTAATAAAGTCTGTTCCATCCTGAGGGTTTTTCAACAATATCCACCTTGCTATCTGTGAATAATTGTTATTTATATTCTACTAAAAGAGCTGCTATAATTGTACTTGTAGCCATCCAGCAGGAGTTCTAGACATGTGGGGACTTCTCTTTTTAAAGATGATCTATTTATTTGTACTGTGAGAGGTGCAAAAAACAAAAAACAAACAAAAGAACAACTTACAGTTCTGCCATCTGTTCTTGTACTTTGTGTTTAGTTTTGACCCACCATCATTACTGCAAAATGAATATGGACTAGAATGCAATGGTCATTAAAGACATTAAGACAAATGCTTTCTTTATTGTTCACTTTTTATTGTTTGTTATCAATAAATGTTTTCAGTTCATCAAACCATCTGTGCCTGTCAGAAACTGTCTCAGGGAAGCTCATCTGCATGCTCGTTGTTCTCATAGGGGTCTCGACCTGACTGCAGTTCGTCGTCGTAACCGACTTGAGTGGGCAAATGCTCACATTCGATGGCATCTGGCACGTTGGAGAGGTTTTTCTCTATTTACGGATAAATCCTGGTTTTCACTGTACAGGGCAGATGCCAGACAGCGTGTATGGCGTCGTGTGGGTGAGTGGTTTGCTGATGTCCATGTTGTGGATCGAGTTGCCCATGATGGCGGTGGGGTTATGTTATGGACAATGAACACAGGTGCATTTTATAGATGCCATTTTCAATACACATAGATACTGTGATGAGATCCCAAGGCCCATTGTTGTGCCATTCATCCACAAGTATCACCTCATGTTGCAGCATGATAATGCACAGCCCCATGTTGCAAGGATCAGTACACAATTCCTGGAAGCTGAAAACATCCCAGTTCTTGCATGGCCAGCAAACTCGCCATATATATATATATATATATATATATATACATACACACACACACACACACACACACACTTAAAGGTGTTTCAGTATATATTTGTAGAGACACAAAAGTTCTTAAGTTCCTGTTTACCTGAGGCTAAGTGGATACTATTGAATATTATGCGAATATTATGCGATATTGTTGAATATTATGCAACTTCACCTTCTGTGAATAATTGTTATATGTATAAACTATTTTATTAATCCACTAATTTTAATATTAGTTCAAAACTACAACACTAGATTAAGTAAGATTATTAGCTGAAATGTTTAACGATAAACATTTTTTAGGAATATAAAATATAATTCAAAATATGAAATCTCACCAGATGAAGATTTACAAAAAAAGGATGAATGGACACAAATGACTTTCATTGTGATACAAATCACTGAAAGCCAGCTAGACAATGGGATCTCAGTGAGTGTGGCTTCTTTGTGATATAAAATTCCACATGTGCTCATCAGCACATCAGACACCAATATTGGAACGTATTCTGAAGTGGTTGGGCTTTTTCCTGACACAAATCAATTTCTATATTCTGGAGGTCCATCCTTTATATGTGAGGAGGGTTTGCCCACCCTTTTTATAGGGTTGGATGGTTCAATTACAAGATTCACCTCACATTCACCTGGTATTTTAACAGGAGTTGGCAAAAGGTTGGCAAAAGAGTGGCATAGTCACAAACACTTTCTCTAAAATTTTCTAAAAGCTTGCCAACTGTCTTTCACAACATTTCCTCAAACATTTATGATATTGATAATCATTATGTCGCTAAAGGTTAAAAAATGACGATCCCTGACATTTGTTAACATCCATTAGAAAAGTTAGTAAATCCAAAATTCACAAGGCTTGTCAGCATTTACTGCTCCTTGAGGTACAGGTTTAAAACTGCTACTAAATAGAAACAAGCATGAGTGATTTTGCCCTGTGGGGTCATCTTAATAAATAATCATATAAGACAATATTTGTTTTCTATAGGGTTGGAATTATATGCACTTTTTTTTATAAGGCACTAATTTTAAACCAAATGAAGCATGCTATGTGTGTGTCCTTGGAGCTGAATCTTGATGAAGATTATAAAAATATGTACATTAAACACTCATATGAAAATTTAATTAGCTCAGTGTGAGGCAGCTTGTGTGAAACCTACAAAATGCTCCTCTGCATAATCTATTAATATACAGATATATACTTATGGGCCAAAAAAATGCCACTGTTTGGATTTTAAATAATCAAATACTTAATAACAGTTGATTGTGTGATTACTGCAGTGATGTTTCCGCTGGCAACATATTATTTAACCTTAACTTATGCAGTGAGTAGCTTCTCCCATGGTTGTGGAAAGATGTAATTGTATTTCAGAAGCGTCAAATTATTGCCCTGCATCAAGCAAATAAAACAACTTTGGAGATTGGTGAAATTACTAAAATTGGGTTAAGAACTGCCCAATGTATTATTAAAACCTGGATGAATAGTGCTGAACTTCACACAAGAAAAAATGTTTTATGATTGGATGAATTGTAAAATGTTGTAATATATTGGACAGCAGAATCAATGGCTATGTTTGGTAGTGACAGTAAGAACATTTTTACACACAACATGATTAGAACTCTCAGGATTGTGTCTAAACAGTTCATTGTGTTCATTAAAAAAAAGGATTAGTGAGATTTTTAAATTTAATTTAATTAAATTTTTTGACTTTTGATTTTGCTAGACTGTATTAATCCCCCAAGGGGAATTATTACCTCTGCATTTAACCCATCCAAAGTGAGCACACACACTCACAGACAGTGAGCACTCACATTTGGAGAAGTGGGCTGCCACACACATTGGGGGTGCCCGGAGAGCAGTTGGGGTTAGGTGCCTTGCTCAAGGGCACTTCAGCCATTAATGTGGAGGAAGGGAAGGTGCTGCTCACCCCCAACTGCCACACATTTTTCCTGCTCGTTCAGGAATCTAACCAGCGACCTTTTAGTCCCAAAGCCACTTCTCTAACCATTAGGCTATGGCTGCCCCCATAAATAGGAATAAAAGGTTTCAGTTTGCTATGGAGCACAAAGATCGGACTCTGATGCAATGGAAAACAGTTATGCAATCTAATGAGTCCAGTTTGATCCTGTTCCAGAGCTATGGGTGTTTCATGGTAAGAATGGAAGCACATGAAGTGATGTACCCTATATCATGCATAGTGGCCACTGTACAAGCCTCTGGAGGCAATGTTATGATCTGGGGTTGCATCAGCTGGTCAAGTCAAACTTCAGCAACATTATGTGGCAAAAATGAAGTCAGTGAATGACCCGAATATTATCCCATCAATGCAGTTTTCCTTTCCTGATGGCACAGATATTAAATTTGGGCTCAAATAGTGAATGTGAGTGAATGAGTGCTTCAGGGAGGATAAGGAATTATTTCACATGTATTAGCATAAAATGAACGAGTTCTGACCTTAACCACAATAAAAGTGTTTGGGATGTGCTAAAAAAGATTTATGCAGTGGTTTGACTTAGCATCAACACAAGATCTTGGTGAAAAATGAATTCAAATCTTGATGGAAATAAATGTTGTTAGATTGCATAAAGTTGGTAAAACAATGCCACGGCAAATATATAACCTTTTGTAAATAAATAAGGGCGACGTGGTGGCGTAGTGGTTAGCATGTGTGCCTCACAGCAAGAAGGTCTTGGGTTCAAGTCCCGATCTTGAACACTTCTGTGTTCTTCCTGTGCTTGTGTGCGTTTTCTCCAGGCACTCTGATTTACCCCCACAGTCCCAAAACAAGCACATTACGCTAACTGCCTGTTAACTGTCTCTAGGTGTGGATGTGAGGGTGAATGATTATGTGTGTGTTGGCTCTGCAATGGTCTGGTGAGCTGTTCAGGGTATACCTCTCCTTTGCCCAATGTTGAGTGGGATAGACTCCCCACAACCTAGTGGGATTAATCAGTTCAGCAAATGAGTGAGTGAATATGTAAAAAGTGTATATAATATATAGACAGTGTTTAAACTATATAAATGCTTATAAATTAAAATTTATATGTTACATACAAAATCATACACAGTACAACATGTAGTGAAATGCCTATTACGACTGTCCTATATTTGAAGAAGAATAAAAACTATTAATATCAAGAAGAATAATATATAAAAAACTATCTGAAGGACACAAATAGTTAAAAAACAAATATAAATGTAAAATATAAAGTAGAAATATAGTGACGATAAATAAAATGGTATGTAAAGTATCTGTGCAGTATGTACACAAAGATGTTCAGTGAGTGTGGTTGTTGTGTGTGCAGGGTGTACAGGGAGTGCAATTTGTGTGTGGTTAAACTATTTAAGAAACTTTTAATTTTATTTTATTTAAACGTATTTATTTATTTTTCATGGATAAAAAAATCAGTGCATGCAGTTCATTATTAAAACATTTATTAGAGATTATAATTTAACAAGCTAGAAGGATTCTGAGTTGTGTGTTTTTAGTCTTTTTAGACATTTAAGGCACGCGCTTGCTTTAGAGTGTCAGCTATTTCACTATGACATTTAGATGAAATCCACACTTTCTCTAAATTGACCTCAGGTGCCATTAGCTTTCAAGTAAAATGCAAAGCAAAGTGTTTTGTAGTGCAATGATGAATGTCTGATAAATGCAGGCTGTGCACTTCTTGTAAAATAGTGGAGTCAGGAATATTTCCTAAATGAGCAGAAAAACTTTTTCACTTCATATTCATCCCAAATCACTTCTAAAATGATTTTCATTTCAACCAAAATGATGATGACTCGATTAAGCCTGATTGCTGTCTTTTTTTTTTCTTTTTACTTTTCAGCAGCATTTTTGCAGATAAACATTCTTCAGTTGTGGAACTCCAGCAGTGTCTCATATGCTCTGACAGATAAAGTTAATTACATGCTAATTATATATCAAGCTTGAAAGATAGTGAACTTTGAAGAACTAAAAATAAAAAGGTTCAGAGCAGACATATTTGTTCTTTAGGAGGAAAGGTTAAAGCCAGAGTCAGTGGTGAGTCTGTGCCAAGGTGCTTTGAGGATTTGCATCTGAAATGCTAACAACGGGGAGGACAAACATCAAACATCACAGGTTTAATTGAAGTCTCTGATGAAACTGCTGTCCAAACAGGTGAACAGATCAACAGCACAGCATCAGGGATTTGCTCATCAAAGCTCAAAGCTCAAAGCACAGCCAGCAGAAAAGTACAAATACTGAAGTGTAAAAAAGGTTTCCTCTGGGTGCTCTGGTTTCTTCCCACAGTCAAGGACATGCACATTAGACTAATTGGACATTCTCAGTTGCCCTTAGTTGTGAATGTTAGTGTGAATCGTTGGCCTGCAACAGTTTGGCAAGCTATTCAGGTGTACCTCACCCTCACCCATAGTCGGCTGGAATGGGCTTCAGCCTCCCCGGAATGTACTAACATGATTGCTTATATCCTTATATCCTCACTCCATTTCTAAGGCTGAGCCCAGACACCCTCCAAAGGAAATGCATTTTAGCCATTTGATCCATGATCTCATTCTTTCTGCCACTACCCAGATCTCATGACCAAAAGTGAGGGTTGGAACATAGATGTTCTGGTAAATCGAAAGCTTTGTGTTTCGGCTCAGCTCCCTCTTTACGATAGCGGACCGGTGCAGTGCCCTTGTTACTGCTAATGCAGCACTAGTTCATCTGTTCATCTCCCGCTCCATTTTCCATAACTCATGAACAAGATCCTGAGATACTTGTACTTCCCACTTGAGCTAAAGACTCGTTCCCCACTTGGAGGGAGCAATTCACCTTTTTCCGGTTGAGAATCATGGCCTCAGATCTGAAGTAGTTAATTCTTCTTCTTATTATTAGTAGTAATAACAGTATGCACTACATTCATGGCTTAATATAATAAGTAATAATATTTATTAATATACACCTAAGAGGTATTTTTGGTGAGCTATTAGACTTAGGTTGCAGGAATTTTGCCTTCTGTTTTTACAGGTGCTGCAAAATACATAACACTTAATGACTGCCATTCCTCCAATCTGTCCAAAAAGCCTCCTCAGCACTCTGACATTATGAAAAAGATAATTGTGGAGGGAGTGAAGCAGTTATTTTCCCCTGCAGCCACCAATTGCACCATTGTGTACAGAGAAATCACATCCATCACTTTTTTTTTAAATCCCTGAATACCATTTTGCTATCACGGTCAAGTAAATTCATAATTTGAGGAAGCATTTTTACTTCCGTTTGAGGATTATTGGAGGAGCATTTGGCAGGACATAACAAATAAAAAAGTATTTAATTTAAAATCAACTTCCTGTTTTCCATCTTGAGTATAGCCAATCAATCTTTTTATTGGACCATTGTGGCCACAGGAACCTAAGCAAGGTTCAATCTTTACTTTTATATTTGAATTAAAAAATGATGCATAAAGACACACTGTACCAGAGTTAGTGATGTTGGAATATGGATTATACTGTACCAAGTTGCATGCTGGTCACTTGCCACATCAGCAATTGTTCACCACTGGACTATTCCTGTCTCTGCTCACAATAGGCCACAATGGCGAAAGCACATTTGAGAAAAAGGCAGCAGACATAGAACTTCAACAAACAATGAAGGTACCCAAGTTGCTAATGGTATTACTCACTAATGTGCTGCATCACACAGAATGGTGAAAAATGTATTAAACAAGAAGCTATGGGATCATTACTTAAAGTGTGCTGTAGTAATCATGTAGATTGGCTACTACGAGCTGCTTGACAACAGAAAATGGGTAATGTGCCCCCAGAACATAAGAATTTCTGAGCAGCATGCATTTGTAGAGAGAAGAGGGGCTTTAGGTGCCCAAGCATTTGCTCCTTTTCCCCTAGATAGACATGGTCCCCCTTTTGGCACAGCATTTCTTACCTGCACTTACAAATAAGTCTGAGTTTTACAAACAAATTATAGAATGAATAAAACATTCATATGCTGAAGCTTGAAATACCATGGGTTTGCCCATACCCCTTTTTGAATGAAGGACCTGTAAGCCAATAGAAATTAAACATACATGCGTACAGCCAAAAGCCATCAGTGAAAAAAAAAAAAAAACAACATAAAATCAACCCTAAGATAAGAACATTTTATATTTACGTAACGGCAATTTAAAATAAAATCTACAGAGGTGTATTGCTGCCTGTCAGGTAAAAGAAAAGAAGATTGGTATCATGTTATAACATGAAAAAGTCTGTTGCATCAAACTTTTCACATTATCACAATATATTTTTGGATCATTTTGACATATAAAATTATGACATTATTACAATATATTATTTTTCATATTACAATATAATATTTTTCAGGTTATAACAATATGTTTTTATGCTATTTTGGCATACTATATTTTAAAATACTAGTATATAGTAAATATAGTAGTATAGTAAATGTAATATACGAAATTGAATCCATTCATTCTTTCATTTTCTGAACCGCTTAATCCTAATAAGGGTCGCGGGGAGGCTGGTGCCCATCTCAGCCGACTCTGAGTGCGGGCAGAGTACACCCTGGACAGCTTGCCAGGCCATCGCAGATGAAATTAAATGTTTATTGTAATTATGTAATACGTTTTTTTAATGTCAAAATAACATCATTATAACCTAAACCTTTTTAATCTTATAATGTACATATACTTCTGCCATAGGATGCCACCCGTTAAAATTTCCTGCCGCTATCTTGCCAAACTATAAATATTTTTCTGGATCCACCCCTGTCTTTTAGTTGAATTATCTCTTTAACAAGTTCATGTTCTGTCAAGTTTCTGATTTCGGAGTTTGCTTTACAAACCAGCAAAAAATTACCTGCAAGTCTACCTTACTAAGTTAGATTGTGTGCTTTTTATTCTGCGTTAGTCTGAGTGGTGGTGTTTTTTTATTGCTTCCTATCATCTTGCAAGTCAGCCACTACATAAGATAAAAAAGGTCATACATAACAGCCATTCAGCATCAACTCAGCAACGCAGCAGTCTTATTGGATTTTCTGTGTTGGCCATGCATGGACAAGGGACAGGACAAACATCCAAGCCATGTTCCATGACTATGGTGCTCCATTCTGGAGCTCCACCAATAAATTAATTTGTGTTCATGCAGTAATAATTAGCCTTCTACAACTAGCAAACTTCAATCAACAAGCAATCCATCATTTTCTACTTGAGTTTCATGGTTACACCAAATAGGGCACAGGAGTACAATTCTCATCAGCTACTGCACCTCAACTGATCATAGCACTCATGTGTCGAATGACTATTTGCTCCTGATTCAAATTTAGGTTGAATTAGCAGTAGTAATTAAGTCACATCTTGTTGCTTGTCTCAGTCTCCTATTTATGTTATTGTCTCTGTACATGATGGGTTGACTGGACAAAATCCTGACCAATATCATGCAAAGATTTTCACCAAACATGTTGGGGACAATACCTTACCTAAATTGCAGAGATTATTTAATTTTGGAAAAATAAAGTCAAAGGTCAAGGTCAGAGCAAGGTCACTAAGATTTGGAGACAGGGCTTTCCCACATTAAAATTTAAATTGCTTATACCTGAAAAACAAAGTGACAGACCCATTGATGAAATGAGGGACAAATAGGAAACCATATACAACATATATTTTCAAATGGCATAATCCCATTTCGCCTTAAGTGGTTGTTTTGTGTTTTCCTTCTAAATCAATTACATCCTCACTTACTTTTAAAACGAATCTGTGACTATGTGCACAACAATGGTGCGACAAGCGGTATATTTTTTTTCTTGCAACTCCAAAGGATTGACTGAAATGACCAATCCAGAAAAGGTATGTCGTCCAAAGTTTCTTCAGTCCCCAATTCCAAAACCTGAGCATTAATATGGAGCTGTTTAACATTTGCTGTTTATTGTACTAAGCCCTTGTTTTCTGGGAAGGCTTTCAGTAGATTTTGGATCATGACTGTTGGGTTTGTATACATTCAGTTAAAAATAATTAGTGAGGAGGTCAGGCACTGATTTTTCGTAAGGAGGTCTGGGGTGCAGTATGTGTTCCGGTTCATCCCACAGATGTTCAGTGAGGTTGAGGTCAAGGCTCTGTGCAGGATGCTCGCGTTCTTTCAGTCCAACTTTGGCAGACCATGTTTTCACAGATTCCATTTTGTGCACTTAGTTCCATTCATTCATTCATTCATTCATCTTCTGAACCGCTTATTTCTAATTAGGGTCGCGGGGAGGCTGGCGCCCATCTCAG
>JAOUQZ010000004.1:2903199-2916764 GCA_028564935.1 Neosilurus hyrtlii
ACACACACACACGCACGCACGCACGCACACACACACACACACACACACACACACACACACACACACACACACACACAACGACATCCCACAGTTTAGTTCATTGACAGGTTTATTAGTCTTGATGCAATATTAGAAGCACACATTACAAGATTAGCATTGCAGGAGGCAAAGACAAAGTGGTTTCACACCACATTATAACACATTCCACACTGAGTAATGCATGCAGAAATTTACAGTACTCTCAAAACAGATATTCTATCAGACTTGTCTTAAAACTCAAACCCTGCAGAAAGACTGAGGTTTTGTAGAAACTGATTAAGCAGTAAAATAATTTCCACAATGCAATAAGGTGGATGCAGCATGGTCGTACACAGAAATTCCAATTAAAGTCTTATTTCATTTCAGCAGTGCATGACCTTTATTACAGATATTTAATACATGGGCCAAGAAATGTTTGTTCTAATGGACTTTTGATTTCAAATAGCACGGTTCTACTTGGATCTCAAAGACTCTCTGTGCTTTGTTTTGTTTGCTCTGGCTGATTGGGGAAAGAAGGATGCAGAGAAGCAAGTGTGTGTGTGTGTGTGTGTGTGTGTGTGTGTGTGTGTGTGTGTGTTCATGCAAGACTATTCATGGAGGATCAGGGCCACTGCCATAGAAAGTATCCAGTGACCATGCAATACAGCCCAGAAATAAATTAAGAAAGAAATACAATTTTATATATTTCAATATGCAGTACTAAAAGTAAGGTGAAGAGAACCCAAGTCAAAAACTGAAAAATACAGCACTTGGTCATTTTTTTATAGAGGAAAATACAATATAACCTATTAATGAATGCCCCCAGTGCAGCTAACTGGGTCATTGATGGCCAGCCATGTCTCTCACTGTCTGTTGTGAGAGGCATGTAAAATAACCATTGCTGTCGTTCAAAAAGAGATTGCCATTCAACTGCAGTCAGAGCCCTTGCCCAGAGTTGGCTGAGATGGGCGCCAGCCTTCCTGTGATCCTAATTAGGATTAAGTGGTTCAGAGGATGAATGAATAGTGATGAATAACTGTAAATGAACATTTTAAACTGTTGATCAGTCCTACACATCAAGTTAAAGGGATTTTAGTCCATTTCTTTGAACAGAAAATCTTCAACTTTGGATTGTTAGTGTGTTTCCTCACATGAACTGCTCTCATAGTATTTCTATCAGGATGAAGCTTAGGACTGTGACTCTGCCATTACAAAACAATTATTTATTTATTTAATTATTTCGTTTACCATTTTTGATAGAACGACTCATATGCTTATGGTCATTGTTTTGCTGCATGACCCACTTTCTCTTGAGATTCCAGTGACAGAGAGATGCCATGACATTTTCCTTTAGAGTACAGGATTATTCAGAATTCATAGTTCCATCAGTAATGGCAAGCCGTCCTGGAATTCAGCATAACCTTTCCAAACTGATGAGCATCAACTGCTTTTCTGGGGTCCTTAGAAATTTCCTTTGCTCATGCTATAATAAACATCAACAAACATGTCCTGTAAAAACACAAGACACCTGTTCTTTAAGCAACAGCAGGAGGGCATAGTCCTTCATACATCTGTCTTGCAGCAAGAAGGTCCTGGGTTCAAGTCCCAGGCTTAGCAAGGCCGTTTCTGTGTGGAGTTTGCACACTCTCCGGGTACTCCGGTTACCTTCCACAGTCCAAAGATATGCACTTTAGGCTAATTGACTGATCCAAAATGCTCCTAGGTGTGAGTGTGAATGGATTACCCTGTGTGTGTTAAGCCTGCTTTGAATTGGCTGAGATAGGCTCAAGTTCTTTAAGTAAAACAGGACGCCCGCACACACCTTGATTGATTAAAAACACCTACATGTAATTTCACCATTACATTGTCTGCTAATTGTAGAAGTTAACATATTTTTACCACTCAGAGATATGCAATATTTGATCGGTTTCCTCAATAAATAAATGACCAAGTATAATATACTGTATTTCAGTGATTGTTTCATAGGGCTTTCTTGATCTAGTTTTAGGACTTGTATCAAATTTCTAAAGGGTTCACAAAGTTTTATTCACCACAAAAGAAAAAAAAATACATTGATCTTTAAAACAAATAATTACAAACAAACAAGAGGCAGTGTGTAAAGCTCTGTGGATCAGATATCCAAAGGGTAGTAACACCCCTCTCTGTGACATTTTCAGTGTGTAGGTCAATCAGTAGGTGATGATGTCTCAGAAAGGGGTACTGCCCCTTTCTGTAAAATCATCAGAGTGTGTAGGTCATGTGACACACTGGTGGGTCATTATTATAGGGATACAGAGAGATAACGAGACATAGGGACACAGAGTCCGGCCCATGGGAGAGTATTGCTAAGTGGTTTATACCATTACTTGGGACATTCTATAATTCATAAATAAATAAATAATACATAAATAAATAAGATAATAATAATAAAATCCTTTAAGAAATAAAGAAGGATTAGCTAAGTAACTATATAAATAAGCTATTAAAAAAAAGAATGAATAAATAAACAAATAAGCAAATAATTCACTGTTATAATACAAGTCCCAGTGCAAGAGTTTTCATTTTAATTTCCACACATTTTAATCATTTATCAGTATAACGATATCTCTAAATATGTTTCTTCACTAATAAATAATTAAGCATTGACACACAGATTAACACAGTGCACCTGCTGTTACTTATGGTCACATCCCATGGATTTATGAGTTTAAAATAAAATGACATGCTGCAGTCAGTGATGTGCAATTGTTCATACACGATAATAATGTGATGTCATATTTCATCTAAAATGTAAACTTAAAGCAGCAACAGGCGATATGGGAGTTAGCAGATGTTTTTGTCTGCATGTATAAAACCAAAAACTGTTTGTGTTTATAAAGCGCTACTGGAAGTCTGTCATGTGACCCACCAGTGTAAGATAATATTCAGGTAAGATGAGTACATTTAGATGACCCTGTCTATAGAATATATACAATTAAAGAATTAAAGTAAAATATAAAGTAAAATATAAAGTCAAATTAACCCAATTAAAGAAATCAATATCAAAACTGTATCTGAGTCACTTTATAAGGGAATTCATAAACATATAGTATATGAACTGCCAAAAACATCACAGAGCTATGAGATGATCACTCATGCCAGCATTCATGCCTTTGGGCTTAAACACATTTTTCCTTTGATTTTGTTAGGGGGAAAAAATGAAGGCACTCTCAATTGATTCATATTTCAAATTAATACAACAAACTGAATAAACAAATATGTGGCTCTTACTGAATTCATGACGTCCCGTTTGGGCTTGAATGGATTGATTATCTTCAAGCGAAACCAGGCATTGAAGTTCTTCCTCTAAATTACACTAGGAAATATAAAATGACAGCATTTCTTGCTTTAAAACAGACTCCCAATTTCCATCTAAATTACACCCATTATGGTTTCACTGAGGCATTTATCAAAGACTTCAGTTGTGAAGTGATTGTACTTCTACAAGCCTGGATGAAAATTTTTCACACAATCCCAAATGAAGAATTGTTTTATAATGGACCAGTGTCCATGAATCTGTGTCTAATGTCTACTGTGAGGCCAGTTCAGTTATTTGAAGGAGAGTCATACATGAGAATTGATATGATACATATCGAATTCTAAAAGAAACTGTTTGATATTTTATGATACCACTAAAATGTCAATGATACAATACAATACGATTTTGATTCACAACAACGGTTTTATACTTGGTGATGTGACTGAATCTGTTATGATATGATACAGTTCAATTCTGTATCCTCTGATCAACAGATGACGAGACTTTCTTGAAATTTACATATAGACATAATTCTAAATCAAAATAATAGATTAAAGGCATGAAAATATTATTTATGATGTATAATTTTCTAACATACCTTATACTGATTTCTTTTAATTTTATTTTTCAGTCTAAAAATATTTAAAAATTTAAATGTTTTAATTTTTGTATTCGGATTGGGTCCAAAACTTTATGTTAACACTCATGCAGGGAAAGTTACTCATATTTTGACTTGGTTTGTGCAGCTGCTCAAGTTAATTTTCATTTAGATTTTTGAAACTAACTGCTGGTAGTCCACTGTGCTGAGGTTGCCAAATATTTCTAATATATTTGTGTCTTGACAGTCTCTTTAAACATGAGGTAAGCCTGAATAAAAGGCATAGAAAATGGGTAATGAATTTGTAAATAGCAGTTATCCTCTTTGCTGTAAAATATAATACACTGTGACATACAAATATGAGACAATTCAATACAAATTCAATAAAAAAAGACATGATATGTCTTCTGAGGATATCTCAATTTCAAGTAGCTCTCTGAATAAACCTTAAATCTGTATTTCTTTCTTAATAACGACTTGAACTAACTCTTATCAAATCCTGTCCACATGGACTTAAACTCTAATGTGACTAAAATATTACTGTTTCTATGGTATTAGCTCATTTACATGGACTTACATAGTGAACAGGCCACATAATCTAAGTATAATAACAAACATATATAAACATTAAGTTATTGAACGAACATATAATTGACATGGTGGGGTTTTCTATAAGGAGACTTTTGTGGAAGTAGTCTTCAGTGTCTGAGCTTTTTAACAGTCAGTCATTTTTCAGCCACGGGAAAGTCTAAAGAAGCTTTTTGTGGTTTCTCAGTAACAGCCCACAATTTTTTTGTCTTTCAAGAAAAATGAACGAATGAGAACAGGACCTGACTTGTTTCACGGATGTTCCATGAGATAACTATTATATAACAAAAAGACAGTAAAAAGTATGATGACGGATTCTTTAATAAATAAAAAATTGCTAAATTGCCCTGTGTGGTATAAGAGGAAGAAAAAACTTTGGGCTGTAATGTGAGAAGAATCCTTTCATGAGCTTTTCCTACACTGGCATGCCATGTTTTATTCTTCACATAATTCACCCCCCATTCATTGCTGGTGCCCTTTGCATAATCTACATTCCTTCCTACCTTCCTTTTGTGCTTCCTGTGGCTACATATCTTTAGCAGGACTTGTAAAAGGTGAATAATTATTCCCCTTTCTCGCCACCACCACCTCCCTGCGGTAATGTATTAACATGCATAGAGTTTATTCACCAATTAAGTGAAACATTCAGCTCAGGTTAACCTTTAGAGTCCAGACTGAATAATGTACACGGACCTGATGCTATTAATAGACTGTTTCGGCTTAGTCACAAAGAACTGTCTCCATTCCCATGATTTCAGCTGATAAACAGTTTTGTAAAACCTATAACAGTGAGAGTAGAGAAGAGAAGGAATGTTGAATTTGTTCATTGAAAACATAAACTGATTTTCAACTTTATGTATGAAGGTACAATCGATAAATTTTTCAAATTTGATTATGTCTATAAGTGAAATATGATAACTTATGTTTCTAAAGAACTGGCAGTTGTGTCTGTATTACCGATACATTCAAGTTCACACAGGTACAGTATACAGGAAAGTAAAGGTCCAATGTAGCACCCTGAAGAGTCGATATTTAGTCCCTCATTGCACTATGAAGGTTTATATTTCCTAAGAGTTCTTAACAGTTGTAGCAAATCAATACGAATAAAAAAATAATACTATGCGGAAAGATAATGAATATCTAACAAAAATGAGAATTTTATAATTTATATTTACATATTTTAACCCCGATAGAGACTGGTCAGGTAAGCGCTGCCCTTTGAGCTGGGTTATTCAACACTACATAGTGTTAAGCATCCTCATCCAGAAATAGTACATACTGCACAGATACATGAGTAAACTGCCTTCATAAAGGTAATTAAACTATCTCATTATTTTTCATATAAACAACAAGGAAATAAATGAAAAACAACATAAAAAATAAATGTTTATATTTTACCTTTACATATGTTAACTGTAATAGAAGCTGATAAGGTGAACTGTGAGCTAATGGAGCTCTGTGTTATGGAACTAACAGGAGTGTTTTTAGCATTCTCATTTAGAGAGTGGCCTACATAATACATGACCACAGCTGAAAACTGGCTCTGTAAAGGTGTGTTTGCACACTAATTCAAAATTTTATTATATACTACAAGCAAATACAAGAAAAAATATCCCTAAAACTAATATGTTTGTTTTCATGTATTAAATATTAAAACAATTATTCGCCTCAGGCTCAGTGGATATCCATGAATAGTCCCTTGGAGGTTCTGTCTTGGAAGCTATTGAGAAATAACCAACTCGCCTTTTGCAAATAATTGTAATTCATCTTCTTTGATGGTACTGCTCAGTGAATCAATGAAAATTTTCCCTTGTCTGATTTGTATATATGAATGTATGAATTTTGTGGGTTAAAAAGATATGTACAGCTTGACCTTCTTCCTAGTTAACTTCCTATAAACTTTTCCCCTAATACTCCAAAAGAATTTACTTCATGGTCTCCTACCTATTATTCAAAATACCCAAAAAAGTACTGCAAGTTCTCCCTTTTCATTTTGGTAACTAAACAGCACAGTCTGCTACCATGGTTATATCATGATATATCAAAAATGATAGTAAAATGCTGAATGAACACATATCAAGATTCCTTTATCGCAAGAAAGTAAGTTAGCTGTTTTCCTTCATTCCTCTTACTGGACTGCATTAACAAACAGGAATAGATTTAGCTTGTTAAGTTGCAACCTACTTCCTTTCATTTTCTATACAGTGTATACTATACTATAGTGTCATGGGCACTATTACAGGACTAATACAGACACAAACAACCACTCACACTCATATTCACACCTATGGGCAATTTAGAGTAGTTATTTGAACCAGTCTGCATGTCTTTGGACAGTAGGAGGTAAACGGAGCGCCCAGAGGAAACCCATGCAAACTCCACAAAAAGGCTTTTGTGGGCCATGAGAGGGGCAGATTTCACACTCTGGTTTCTCTTTTTCTTTTCCCCAAGCTATTCATATGGTTTCTTTCATTCAGACTATTATGAAGTGAGAGATGATTTCCTTTTAGCCACGACTGTACCTTAATTCATCAGTGACAGTCATGAATCAGATTATTACACAGAGTGACAATTTTTAAGTCTGCTTACTGGTACATCCAAAGCACATGATTAGCAGTGACTGAAAGAGTGCAAATGGAATACTGTTGTGGGTGTAATAAACACGAATCAGGTGGATTAATCAATAAAAATACAAATGAAACATTTTTGTTTGGGTTCAAACAATAGAGCTGGCTAGGAGCTTTCTGTTTCTTTTTTTTTTTCGTGTGTCCCTGCGAATGTGCACAATATTTAAATGTTTAGGATGTGATCCCATGTTATAAGATTCAACCATAATCCTTTTCATAACAACAATACTGAGTTCCAGATATCATAACTAGACAACAGTGGTTATACCTTTTTAATTTCAAGTAATGATCATGAACGTCCATTTTCCCAGCATGTAATCCTGCCTGTTGTTGCTGGAAGCAGGGTTGTGAAAGGCCAGCAAGAAGCCTTCAGGAAAAATATCAGGGCCAAAGGAGATAAGCACAGTGGGCAGGTAGGCAGGTCAAGCACTGAAAAAATCCTGCAGGGCACGAGATTTAAAAAAATACACATCAGATTTAAGAATATGAGACTGTCTTGGTGGAGAACTTGTAGAGAGCTGGCAGAGGTCAGGAACTGTTGTGGGAAGGTTTATATGAGGGCTCCAGCACAGATGAAGATGTCGGCATAAAACCAAACGCGAGATATGGTCCAAGAAAAACTTCAACTCCTTCTTTGTAAATACATTACATATAAACAGGGAAACTGATCGGCAATGTGGTGTTTGTGGTGATGGATATTTTCGGACCTCGCGTTTGCAGGCATGAAGTGACTGAGCAGGAATCAGGCCTTGGGTGGTGGGTTAATCTGGGGTGTTGGCGATGGAGCTGGGCGTCGAGTCTAAAATGGGATTCATGGGAGGAATGGCTTTATGGCTGAAGTACTCGACGACCTGCTTGGGCACCTCGGCCAAGACACACTTCGCCAGCGCAGCAGGAGACGCCTGAAAAACAAACATATTTATATTTAACATATTATCAAGTGCCCCTAGAGAATCATGTAACTAAGTTTATAAAGATTGTTTCTCAGATGAGTGAGAAACCAGAAAGTTTCACTTCCTCTGTCCTGAAGCCTTAAACCCCTTTCCTAAATGAACACCTCATCTCATTTTCTGAACCACTTTCATCCTTTATTAAGGTCATGGGGGGGGCTAGAGCGAATCTCCACCTTGGGGCAATGAATGTAATAGTTAGATTTAATAAATATTAGCCTAATGTGCATGTCTCTGGACTATGGGCGGAAACCGGTGGCCCCATAGGAAACTCACGCTAGCACAACTACACATACAGGTGAAACTCGAAAAATTTGAATATCGTGCAAAAGTTCATTTATTTCTGTAATTCAACTTAAAAAGTAAAACTAATATATTATATAGACTCATTACAAGAAAAGTGAAATATTTCAAGTCTTTATTTGTTATAATTTTGATGATTATGGCTTACAGCTTATGAAACCCCAAATCCAAAATCTTAGAAAATTTGAAATTGTGAAAAGGTTCAATATTGTAGGCTCAAAGTGTCACATTCTAATCAGCTTATTAATCTAAAACTCCTGCAAAGGGTTCTGGAACCTTTAAATGGTCTCTCAGTCTGGTTCAGTAGAATTCAAAATCATGGGGAAGACTGCTGACCTGACAGTTGTGCAGAAAACCATCATTGACACCCTCCACAAGGAGGGAAAGCCTCAAAAGGTAATTGCAAAAGCAGTTGGATGTTCTCAAAGTGCTGTATCAAAGCACATTAATAGAAAGTTAAGTGGAAGGGAAAAGTGTGGAAAAAAAAGGTGCGCATGCAGCAGGGATGACCGCAGCCTGGAGACGATTGTCAGGAAAAGGCTGAGGCTGGAGTTAGTGCATCAAGAGCCACCGCACACAGACAGATCCTGGACGTGGGCTTCAAATGTCGTGCAAAATTTGCTCTCATCAGAAAAGTAGAATTTGGACTACTGAGCACAAGACCAGTTCTTTTTTTCTTTAGCCCGGGTAAGACGCTTCTGACGTTGCTTGATGTTCAGGAGCAGCTTGCCAAGAGAAATACATCTCATTTGGAAACCAAGGTCCCAGAGTCTGGAGGAAGAATGGAGAAGCACACAATCCAAGATACTTGAAGTCCAGTGTGAGGTTTCCGCATTCTGTGTTGATTTGGGGAGCCAGGTCATCTGCTGGTGTTGGTCCACTGAGATTTGTTGAGTCCAGAGTCAATGCCAAAGCATCCGTCTACCAAGACATTTTAGAGCACTTCATGCTTCCTTCAGCAGACAAGCTTTATGGAGATGCTGACTTAATTTTCCAGCAGGACCTGGCACCTGCCCACACTGCCAAAAGTACCAAAAGCTGGTTCAATGACCGAGGAATTACTGTGCTGGATTTGCTAGCAAACTGACTTAAACCCCACAGAGAATCTATGAGGCATTGCCAAGAGAAAGATGAGAGACATGAGACCAAACAATGCAGAAGAGCTAAAGGCCACTACTGAAGCATCTTGGTCTTCCATAACACCTCAGCAGTGCCACAGGCTAATAGCATCCATGCCACGCCGCATTGGGGCAATAATTCATGCAAAAGTGACCCAAACCAAGTACTGTGTACATATGTATGATTATACTTTTCAGAGGGCTGACATTTCTGTAATTAAAATCATTTTTATTGATTTCATGTAATATTCTAATTTTACAATATTCTACTTATCTGAGATTTTTGGGGTTTTCATAAGCTGTAAGCTATAATCATCAAAATTATAACAAATAAAGGCTTGAAATCTCACTTTGTATGTAATGAGTTTATATAACATTAGTTTCACCTTTTAAATTGAATGACTGAAATAAATGAAGTTATCGAGTTTCACCTGTATATAAATATATAAATATATACAAACTCTTTTAGATAAAAAAAACAGTATAACAATAAAAATAATGATCATGAATGTAACAAAAACACAAGGCAATCAAACCCATGCATTCATTTTCTAAGCTGCTTAATCTTAATTAGGGTCACGAGGGCGACTCTGGGCGAGGGCAGGGTACACTCTGGACAGCTTGCCAGGCCATTGCAGGGCCAACACACACAACAATTCACACTCAAACCTAGGGCAATTTGGAACAACAAATTAGCCTAATGTACATGTTTTTGTACTGTGGGAGGAAACTGGAGTACCCGGAGGAAACCCATGCAAGCATGGGGAGAACATACAAAAACACCCTGAGCCTGGGAATTGAACACAGGAACTTCTGAGGCAGACGTGCTAACAACTGCGCCACCGTGCTGACCTGCAAAAAATCCATAAAACATTTCCCTACATGGAAAAAATAGTAGTGGGACAACAAATTTATGTTTAGTTTGTCCATCTCCATTAACTTCTTCTGCTCAGTCTGTATGGTCCACTTATTTTGGCCTGCCTGATTTAAAATTAGTGCAATGTGTGTTCAGGAGTAAATCTGAAGACATGCTTGAAGAGATTGTACATTACAAATATATATACTGAACAAACTCACCGTTTTAAAGTCTCTGAAGGGCACAAACTGAACAATGTCTCTCAGGACAGGTTCTCCTTTTGGAGAACGCAGTACACCATCATCCCCATCCAGGATCTGCATGTCAGTGAAGTCGGCATTCCCTACACCTACGATTATGATGGACAGAGGCTGGTAGGAGGCCCGTACGATAGCTTCCCGTGTGTCCGCCATGTCGGTCACTACACCATCCGTGAGGATCAGCAAGATGTGGTATTTCTAGTAGAGAGAACAGCAAACTGACAGTCAATGCGCTAAAAGTAGAGGTGATGGATAGAGTTCCCATGAGGTCTAGACAGTATTGACCACATATTAAAGTCAGTTTGATTTTTTCCCCCCCTTACAATTACAGTGCATGTATTGAAACCTGATCAGTGTGGATGATCCTGGCAATTAAATAATAAATGAAGATCATTTTAAGGACACAACAGTTGGAAAACAACTGAAATGAGTGTGATGTAAAGTGTAATCTTGGAAGCAGCCTGGAGGTAAAAATTTAATCTTGCAGAGTGTAAAATTTAAAGATTTAATCAAATTAATTTTTGTAACGTTAAATTAATAAAATCTGTTTATATGCTAAACCTGTAGCATTACATAATGCAAGAGAAAATTTGCTGTCCTCTCCTCTCATCATCTTTGGCCTATGAACAATGTACATGTGAACCACCAGCTCCTCATTTCTGCTTTTGATTACTTGGAAACTGGTCCTTGTTTTTTTTTTCATATTCAAAGGTTTGCACAGCACAGAGTTTGAACAGGTTATATTTTATTTCATAGCATGACCACAGGAGTTCATAAGCATTCAGTTGTTTTGTCCACTCTTGGTGTGTGTCATTTGTCTTGCTGTGCGTTATCATGTCAACATTAGAACTGCTGTCAACAACAAATCTCAGAGTGCAGCATGGCCTACAAGTATGAGGACTATATCTCACAGCCTGGGATTCTTTAAAGCAGACATTTCAATCTTTTGCTGTGAAATAGGTGCTGGGTTCTCATGTTGAGACCTGAAGCTGATCTGTCTATATGAAATTCTATGGGAGAAATGGTTCAGTACCACAAACAGACTCTATTTTGTGAAAACAATTGGTTTTATACTAATCAGACTACCTCTGTGATGATTTTAAGCTTCTTATAAATAAACTTGCAAATTATGCAATCAATGTATCTAATAACAGCCAATTGAAAGATACAAGAGCAACAGTTCAGCAAGAACCAGAATCATATATAGGTGGTGACCACACATGGGCTAAAGGAGAAAAAGGTCAATGTCTTTGCATAACCTCATTAGATCCAAGACTTATTAAAAGGAAGAAGACTGCTAAAAGGAAGAAGACAGCACACACCATCCAATCTGACTGAGCTTGAACAGTTCTGTAAAGAAGAGTGGGCAATTACTGCACAGTCAAGAAGTACAATGTTGGTAAAGAAAGATCCCAGCAGACTCTTGGCTGTACTCAAAGCAAAAGGTGGTTCCACCAAGTACTTTAATCTGAACTGTGTTATTATATCTGTCACTTAGCTTAGTTAGATTGAGTAAATACAGCTGGAAAAATGTCTTCATTTCAGGCTGCAGAGTAAAAAAATGTGTATACTTTGAAGGGTTTGATTGTTTTCTTATCCCTTTGTACATTGCCTCTACATTCTGTAGTCTAACCCAGGCCAATGCATGAAAACATAAAAAATTAAATAAAAATATAATCAAACTCACTGTCCACATCAGGAATCTCTACTGCCATGTGCTCAAGGCTAAATAATTTGCTGTGATCTACCACCGGAATAAAGCCTGGGACACACCATGCTGACAGTCAGCCATCTACCAATGTTGAGATGTTGGTGAGCATCTGTTGCCCTAGTTTTTTTGGTGTGTCAGCAGTTTTTGGACCACCAAAAGCATATTTTCAGTAACTGAACATGTTGAATCAGTATTGGTGGACTATTGCTGAAAGAAATCACATTAATTAGCTGTTAAGTTAGTGAATGAGAGTACAAGAAGAGTGACAGATGTGTCAAAAGTAAGTAAACAACAAAGTCAAAAGGCCATTCAGAGAAGGCACCTGTCTTGTCTTTTGTCTTGATCTCACCTGACAACATTTCACTTTCCTTTTGAGCTGTTCACTATCAGAGAGCTGAGTTCACCATTTGTGACTCAGTCTGGCAAAATGAGTCAGAGTGACCAAAAATTCAAAATTGAGTTAGCCATACCATTTTAAAGCTTAGAGTCTCCTCTTTTAAATGGTATGGCTAAGTCAGTTTTAAATTTTTGGTCACTGTGACTCATTTTGCCAGACCAGGTCACATTTGTGTTGTGCCATGCTCTATAGACAAATGCACTGCAAAGAGTACAAGATAATGTTTTGCGCTCTGTACAAAGCACATACCGGTCTTGAATTTGGTCTGTCTGTCATAAAATTTAAGAGAATGCTTGGTGATGTCATAGAATTTATAACAGTGGCTCACAGTGATACAGGTGATCCAAGCTAATGCTAGTTAACTATATTAGATTTTTGCCAAACTGTGAAGATTGAAATATCTCTTCAAGAGTGTCTTCATCACAGCGATTATAGAAGTTTATTCAATTTCAGCTGTTTATTTACCACACACCTGGACTCAGACACAAACCACAGTACTAACAAATTATCAGTACACTCACTCACCGCAAAGTATCCACTCCATATTTCTATATCATCCATTTTATTGACTGTTTTTCTGATTTTTAAATTTTCTTTCTGGTTTTGTCTTGCTATTCCAAGTTCATGTTGTTTGTCTTGACTTTGGATAAAGCTCTGTGAACCTGGACCTGCATCCATATCATCTGATCAACCTAACTTTTCTTTCCCTCCATACACCACAATCAAAATTCTCTTAGAATTAGTCTTCCTTTTTGATATTGCTTCCTTGAGATATATATATATATATATATATATATATATATATATATATATATATATATATATATATATATACACACAC
>JAOUQZ010000004.1:2916864-2943130 GCA_028564935.1 Neosilurus hyrtlii
TAGCGCTTTTTACAATTGACATTGTCACAAAGCAGCTTTACATAGTAAATTAAATTAAGGAGGAATCTAAACATTTTGATGAAATAATGAATTTTATTTTAATTCAGCTATGATTTGCTTTCTATTCTGACTTCATTTAATGTGATCTGTCTACAAAATCATTAATATAGTGGCACTTGGATATTTTGGCAGTAACACAGCAGTTATGTTAATAATTAAAAAAAACAATGAATTATCTTTTTGCTATTAGAATGTGGCATCCAGCAGATTTTAAGATTCCAAAGAAATGAGATGAGACATAGCAGGGCAGGTCTTTTTATTTTTAGTATTTATTTATTTATTTGTTTGTTTAACATGATTTGCTGGTAGAATTGAAAGTTCAGGGCTGCTTAATCACATCAAATTTACCTTAAATAAAGTCTAACATAATTTAAAACTTGAATAAAGTCCAAGCACTTGACTAATATAATGAATAAATACATACATACAATATAAATGTACAACATAAATTAATAATGCTGTCAAGGTTTCTTAGCAATACTTTAAATATTTATACCTGGAACTCTTGTTGTAAGATTCTATACAGAACTGTTGAGATTCTATGAAACAGGATTCATTTATTAATTAGTTTCTGTGAATCATCTTTAATCGAAGATATAGTAAAAATAAAGCTTGTAGAAAGATGAAAGCTTCATGGTGTTGCAGAAGTGCAGTGTTTCAGATTGACACTGTGCAGTAAAACCAGTTAAACTGATGAAGAAAGAGTTTTATGAAGCAACCACTGGCTGTGGTTTCCTCATGATTTCTATTGAACCCTGTTTAATGCTGCTCTGTTTTTTATAATTGGCTCATTTTTTATATTTTTATTTTTTCATTCACTCATTTAAAAGAATTAAATCATTTAGCAACACAATCAGTGATAAAAATTCATAGGTGTTTATTATTATAATTAGGTATTCTGGAAGGCTTGACTTCATTTGTGAGAAGAGAATTGATCACATGTATGTCTGTTATACGCACCTGATGATATTGTTATACACACCTGTTGGTATTGTTGTTATACACACCTGTTGATATTGATGTTATACACACCTGTTGGCATTGTTGTTATACACACCTGTTGGCATTGCTATCATACATACCTGTTGGTTTTGCTGTTATACACACCTGTTGATATTGTTATACACACCTGTTGGTGTTGTTATTTAGACCTGTTTGTAATGTCTTTTGTAGAATTACTGAACACAAATGTGAAAAATTGGCCAAAAGAAACACTTTTAATAATGAAGTAGGCAAAAGATCAGCTTGCAGAGCAACAACAAAGGGTTTGGTAAGAAAAATGCCAAGATCAAAATAACCATTCAGTTTCCGGAAAAACACAACAAGATTTCGCAAACGTATGATACAGAGTCCAGGTTTATATAGAGGTGCAGATGGATCAGGTGACCGGGAATGTTGAGCTTGCAACAGGTGTGAACAATGATTGAATGATGAGGTGGCAAAGTCCACTGGCTAGTATTCAGGTGAAGGCGGCCGCTGATTGGATGATGGGAGTGGATCAGATGAGGTTGTTACAGATACGCCAATGAACACAGTGAAAACAGTAAACTACAGTGGAGAAAATATGGCAAAATACAAAAAACTGGACATCCAAAACTACATCAAGTCTCACAAAAGCATGTAGGAAATAGTTATAGCATGTTATGGTTTGATGAGCCCTAGGTGTAAACTTTTGGCCACAATACCAAAAAGTATATTGGGAGCAAAATCAACACTGCACATTACCACACCCATGGACACCATACACAGGTGAAACATGGGGGTGGCAGCATCATGCTTTGGTGCTGTTCAGCTGGAACTGGAGCTTTAGTCAAGATAGAGGTACAAAACCTTTAGTTCTTTGCAAAAAGCTGAAGGTAAAGAGGAATTTCACCTTTCAGCACAACAAAGACCCTCCAATTTAAAGAATACCTCCAGTTCAACAAAGGAACAGCTTCACCAGAAGATGATTAAAGTTTTGCAATGGTCCAGACAGAGTTTAGACCAGAATCCAGTTGAAAAAAAGGCTGTCAATCTACCAGAAGAGTGGGCAAAGATTGCCAAATCAAAAATGTGCAATGCTAATAGACTACTAGACTCCTATATTAGTTTAAGGGTGTGCATATTTATGAAACCAGGTTATTGCAAGTTTTTATTTTTTCCCCTTAAAGATTTGATTGTTCTTTTGTTGAATTGTACAGGATACAGGTAACATTAAAAGTGGATGAAAATTCAGAAATAATTTATTTTGGTCTCATTTTTTACATCGCGAAAAAAATCCTGGAAATTTATGCAGGGTGTGTAGACTTATTATATCCATAGTGTACTTAATGCTATTTGTACTTTAAGCTGTGCATTTTAATCTAATTAGTCAAAAGATCGCTTTCTTCATATAAAAAATTTACTATTACTAACAGTTTATGGGTGGGATTCCTCAAGGTTCTCCAGTTTCCTCTAATTTCCAAAAAGTATGTCTGTAGGTGGGTAGGTAATGCCAAATTGCCCATTGGTGTAAGTGGGCATGTGCTTGACACCCTGAGATGTACCAGCATCCACAAGTACAACCAGTACAACCACAGTAAATCACTTCCAAGTTCTTCCAGGATATAGTTTTTGTCCCCTCAACTGCAACTTATATCTGCTGAAACTGTCTTTTTTGTCTGAACCACTATAGGTGTCTTTCAGTTGTCCTTTTTTGCAGATATTCTAAGCTGAATGTGCAACATCTATCAAGCAGTGTTGGGAAAGTGGAGAGAAAGATCTGAAGCAGGAACTCACAGATGCATCTTTAATAGGCTCCTTCCCTGCAGCTTGCTTGGCTATTCTACTGATTATAGGAGCCACATTAGTTGGGCCATAGAGTTGGATCTTGGGGAGACAGTTCTGGTAAGCTTCTACCACCCCCTGAATCTCTGATGAGACACAAGAAAGAGATGCACAGTTAACAGCTGAAGCCTGTTGCTTCCAAAAAAGTGACGATGACTTTGAGCCACATTGTTTAATCAGCAGATTTTAGAATTAACCCCAAAGAAAAAGGGTTGAGGGGAAAAAGACAGCTTTCTTTTAACTGTAAAAGAGGCTTTGAAAAAACTAGTTAAAAGAGGTCATTCTGGCTCTTGGAAAACATTCTCTTCTTTGGTCAGTACAACTCATTCTCACAAAGAATTTATACAAAGTGCTTCAAAAACCCTCAAAAAATTCAAAAACTTCCCAAAAGTCCACCCCACAAAAAATCAGATCTATAACAATCTTGAACATTAACCATTTATAAAATAAAAATTGCCTCCTCCATATCTCATGATGAGAGCCTAGATCTTTGACTTACCTTCACATTCATCATCATCAGGATTGAAATTGATAGCAAAGTCATGTGACACCTAAAGTACAGACAATAAAAACACAACAAACAGTTAAAACTTCACAGTTCACAGGTTGGTGCAGTGCAGAAAAAGCTAGAATCTCATTTTACACAATAGATTTAAGGTCACTGCTGTAGTGAACAGAAAAATGGTTAAAAAATGACTGCAGCCAATAAATCACACTCCTTCTTTAGCTTGTCTGCATGCTTAAAAAAACAATCTGCAACCTTGCAAGAAAAATGCTGCATGATACTATAAAATTACACCCTCACCCTTACGGCATTTCTATTACAGGCAAGAGCAAGACCACAAGAGGAGCTGATGGAAAAGTCCAATAGGACATATTATATTAGGGCTCAAAAGCATGAGTTCAATAGATTTAAATAATTTATGTACAAAAATATGAGTTTATGTCTGGATTATATATAGAATACAACAACTTCAGGAATAAAAATGAAGCACAATAATGAGTTATGTTTTTATTGTGAATAATTTTACCTTGTTTTTTAAATATTAACTGTTAACTATGTACAATTTTATATTTAGTTATTATAACAAATTAATTTGACTACCTGTCATAAATGAAGGAAATACATCCTCCAAACTGTTTGTAATTCTTTTCAAAGCCTGTCTCTGCAGGATACTTTTGTGAGGTCATGTAATTAATAAATTAAGTCCCATATTTGTACGAATGGATTAAAGTTTGGAATTTCGGAAAGTCGGTTCACCATTTTCAATGTTCCAGATTACTGTTTTACGCTCAGATAACCTCTAGACAATTTAGATAAATATTTAGAAATGCTTCTTCTTGATTGGGCTTAGCATTAACACCACAGCACATATTTAAGGGTATTTGTTCAGGGTGCCAATACATATGTGAAAATGTTTCATGCTCCCTGAACCACTCTTTCAGTTTTATCTGAGTTTATAACCATGTCATCAGGAAAGAATAAAATCCAGTGATGTGATAACCTGCTCATTCAGTACATTCAGGTCTTCAGCTGACTTCATTTTATTGGCATATTAATGTTGCTGAGCCTTGACCTGACCAACTGAAGCAAAAATGCCACGGAGATTACATGCTGTGATGAAGGCTAAATACATTCCATGAACATATTAGAGTGTGTGACTTTTTTTTGGCCAGGCACTGTATAAAGATTAGGTTAGATGAAGACTGTTAGATATGAAGTCATCCTCAGTAAATTTCTGGTCAGGGTTGCAGTACTTATAATTTCATGTACTACAGTAGTGGACTACCACTCCAGTTATGCACAGGATATAATTTAAATTATTGTGGGAAGTCTCATATAATGGGCAGACAACTTAGCAATGCTCTACAGGGGGCCAGACTCTGTGTCCTTCTGTCTCACTGCCATGATATCCCGTCAGTGTGTCACATGACCTACACACTAATCATCATATTCACAGTGTGTGTATATCATGTGATCTACCACACTGGGCCATCCTATCCGCAGAGCTTTATGCACTGCTTCTAGTTTCTAATAATTGGTATTCCATTAGTTAACTCAACACCCCATCCGGCCGTATTATGATTATGTTGCCACATAAAATATGAAAAATGCTTGCAAGAATTTTTTTATTAAATTTTTTTTTTAATAAATCCAATCCAGTGTGAATTTTTCTGATAGTGAGGATCTGTATAAAAGCGTCAGGATGATGTATGACAATCGGTTTATGTAAATGAAGCCAGCTGGTAAATAAAGTAAAAAAAAGTGATGTATGTGGTCACAGACCCACAGATCGAATACCAACAGCCAAGCAGCTTGCCAAGGTCAGTGGAAATGTCTGAACCATGAGGAAAGAGAGTTTAATCAAAAGACATCAGCGGAATCTCAATAAGCGAAAACATACTCTTACCTCATAATTGGGTGGAATTCGTGCGCCAAAGCCCAGAGCTGAAAATCTTTTGTCACTGTGGTAAGAGAAAAATCAAAGTGTTCCATTTTTGTGATCTTTTCTGACTGAAATACATCTATTACCTCTCCAACCTGTGGAAGCCTAGCCTCAGTGACGTTATAGATTTTCTCTCAAGTGCATAAACGTGTATTTCACTTGATCGGCGACATTAATGGCACTTTGGATAAAGGGCACAAGTTGTTATGGACAAATAAGTTATTTTAGTATGTACTACACAGGAACGATACGATTCAAATGGCTCACTATTTCTGAATATTGTAAACTCAGGATAATGCTTAAATGAAAACCTGGACAAAAACCTCACAGTTTGCTATGGTAACAGATTCTAAGATCTCAGAAACTCAACAAAATGCTGTCCTAAAAAATACAAAGAAAATTACACAATATGACCATTGTGTTTTTCAAGGTGAAAGATGTCGTAATGGAACACACTGCCATGTTTTAAAAATGTAAATCGCCCTTGATGAATAACTATTACAAGGTATCAGAATCAGAATGACAATACTTTATTGATCCCGGAGGAAATTGTGTTCCGAGGTTCAGATTGTTTTGTGTATGAGAGGAATAAAACAATTCTGGTAAAGAACTGTATTATTATTGAAAAATAAACAGTAACAGCAGGTCAGTGAAATGAAAAATAGCATGTACATCTCTTTATTGTTTTAATTACAGCTCAATTAACTGATGGTATCTTAATTTAATAATGTTTTCCCATGTTCCTTTACACTAGTCACCACATTGTATAAACACTTTTACCCACTTTCTTGTGAACTGTATAGAAATTATGCTATTTTATTGTTTATTTTATTTTATTTTAATTTAACCTGCATTTTTATGATATTGTGAAACATAATATGGGTAATGGAAGTTAAAAAATGACTAAAGCATGAAAAAATATATAAATACATAAATTAATTAATAAACAGACAGAAAAATAGATAGATAGATAGACAAAGAAACAAACAAAAGAAAAATAATAAATAGTTGCATGCATAAATGATTGAACATACAATTAAATACACATGTTTTGTTCATGCATAATTTATTTCTACATTATCATACATATTCTGGCCGTTACATAGTTCTACACTTTTTTATTTCCACATCTCATTTCAATTTACATCTCATCTCATCTCAGCTTACTCCAAGTGAAGGCAGGGTACACCCTGAACAGTTCGGCAATCCATTGCAGTGCCAGTACAGACATATGACTATTCATACTCACTAGTAGCAGGAGAACCCATGCACGAGAAGAACATGCAAACTCCACACAGAAACACCTTGGCAGGGTACGGGGCTTGAACCCAAGGCCCTTTTATTGTGGGGCAGAAGTGCTAACTACTACAAAACTGTGCCACTCCTTGCTTCCACATTTATTACTTAATTTGATTATTTATTTATTCATTTATACTTATACATTTATTAATTTATCGATTTGTACATTTTATACTTTAAGTAAGTTTTCATCATTGGTACTTTAAAGTAAGAAGACATTCACTGTGACACAGGACTTTATTTCAATTTAACCACAGACTATATCAAGAAAGTTTTACACCCGGACGTTTCAGTACAAATAGACCAGGGTACCAAATAAAGAGCAAGTGTGAAAACACCCCTGAAGGCCAATGAAACGTCAGGACAAGCCTTGCAACACAGCTGTATCGCCATCATAATCTACTCCCATTTCTGTGTGACACTGATTTCACATTCAGATGAAAATGGCTACAGCTAATCTCACAACCTTCTATTCCTATCACTTTATTTCTTGACTGCCGCACGACTCCACTGAGACTTCAGTGATGGTGATGCTGTGGCTCGCTGCTGCGCTCAGGGAGCATGTGTCATGTGTAATGTGGATGGTGGTGGGATGAAAGCAGTGCCGGAGGGAGAGAAGAAAAAATGCAAGAGACACTGCTGGGCACATGGCTAATCACTCAGCAGGATTCTGCTCTCAGCTCAGAACAGGGCATGGAGGGAGCAGAGGATCGAGTGCTGTGATGTGAAGCACAGCGGGACCATAGAACACACCTGAGCATCGTTCCAATGACATTATTCTTGCATTCTGCAGTGTGGGTCTCGTTAAGATGTGCCCTGTTATAACCTATATCATACAAAAACATGCAAATATGGCAAGTGTTGCATTCTAATTTGCACTGCATGGGAAATTAGAGTCTGTTTAAAGTCCCATACACTTGTGCTGCTTTTAAATGTTATCTCTAGAAAACACACTGGGACTTTCTAGAGGAAACATAAATATGGCCCATGAAAATATATGCTGTTTAATTTGCACAAATGTTAACAAATAACAAATGTTATTTATATTCCATTAATTAAAAATAATGAAATGTATTATTTTGAAGTCAGTGAACAATTTTAGTCATTTGTCTATTTTCTACATTTATCTACTCCAGGTTTCTGGTAAGCTGTAACCAATGACAGCTGACCTTGGGCAAAGCGTTGGGTACATCCTGAACGGGCTGCCAATCTATCACGGGGCGAACACAGAGAGATAAACCGAACTGTTCGTACTTCAGGCAATTTAGAGTAGTCAGCTGACCTAAGGTGCATGTCTTTGGACTTTTTGAGGAAACCCATGCAGGCGGGAGGAGAACATACATATGCAACAAAGAACCAGCAGGTTCAAACCCAAAACCTTACTTTGCTGTAAGGCTGCACCAATGTGCTGCACCAGTAAAGAAACACTATTCCAAAAAGTTCCTTTATATTATCATAAGGCTTTAAAATTAAATTCATATAAAAACAAATAAAAAACACTCAGAGTTTGTTATAGTCACTTGGAGCAGGTGGCATCATCATCATCATCGTCCCGGTTAAAATATGTACCAAAACACCTTTATAAAGCACAGTTTACTTAAAAGTGTGGAATCACATTTCCGTGGGGTATGTACCAAACTCTGAATGAGTTGGCAAAACAGATGCTGTTACCTACACAATACTTACTTCTGCTTGAAGCAAGAGCTCACCTGACCTGCCCCTGTCATAGTTAAAGTATGCACATATTAACTATAAAAATCTGTTTCATTTGCAATTCTTTATGTTTCCACATATGATATCCTAAAACTCCCAAAGCGGCCCGTTCACTTCTTAGGCAATTAGAGATAATATGGAATTGGCTATGATGTCTTTTTTAAATGCATTTGCATTCTTCTGTACATGAATGTCAATGACACATGATCTCACTTGGTTGGTGTTGCGCTGCCAAGTTAGTGCGTATGTGCAAGACCATTCCTCCTATTACACACCCTTTTTATTGTTTTGTAAACAGACACAGGACCAAAATAAGATATAAAGATATAAGGTGCTTTCAATGTAAATCCTTTTCATTCAATGTAAATACTTTTCATTCATGAACTGCTTAATCCTAATTAGTGTAGCGGGGAGGCTGGCGCCCATCTCAGCTGACTCTGGGCGAGGACAGGGCACACCCTGGACAGCTCACCAGGCCATCACAGGCCTTTTCATTTAGACAAATTTAATTGATAAAGGAAGATAAATCACAAAGGCTATTCCCTAGTAAATGGGCACCCTTAAAGGCAATTAAAGAAAAGCTGTTACAAAGTTTATATATATATATATATATTTTTTAATATAAACAATTAAAATATTATTTTAATGTATTTTTGCTAATGTTTCTGTGAAGTATATACTAAAACTTTTATTCAGTTTATGTTTGGTGGATGTTGCTGTGGATTTATTTCACCTTTGGTGCATATTGCCTGGTTAAGACTTAAAATAAAAAACATGAAAAATTCTGCTTTATAAAATACAACACTAAAAAGAATGAATTCACAGGTTTATAAAAGTTATTTTATGTGCTACTTCAAGGAGCAACACCTGTTTATTCATGCATTCATTCATGGGTTCTTTACTCAGATTTTCCGGGATTCGGGTTTGCTTCAGCACCAAAGGAGATCATTGTTTTAACAAATAACATTATAATAGATTAAAAGTAAAATCATATCTAATCTTTTAATTAAAAAAAAAACACCTTGTGCATCCTACAGGATTAAGTTCAGTTCCATCTGGCTCATATGTAATTCACACACATCACATCCACAGCTATCAGATGACTGACAGCAGAAGTTGTACAGAAGCAGAAAGCTTTGCTGTACAGACTAATAAGGACTCAGATGTTCTTGGTAGTCTGGAACAGAGCAATCAGACAGTACTGGATGTTTGAAAAGTTAGGGTGAGTTTTTGTGGATATTTTGGGATATATTTCATTCCTTTTCTGAACCGCTTAATCCTAATTAGGGTCACGTGGAGGCTGGCGAAGGCAGAGTGCACCCTGGACAGCACAGAAGGCCATTGCAGGGCTATTTGGCAGGTATATTTTAGGTTTATTCAAAAGATTCATGACACATGCATCAGAATTACAAATAATTAATTGTTCATTCATTCTTAGTAGGTAATTTCATAGCAGATCAAGACTCTATGGTGAAAACACTGCACATGAGACAGTAATGTATCAGTCCTCTATGTTTTGATTCAATTCACAAAAAAATTCCTATTGTTATCTCATTTGAGATTTTACTCTTTTCCTGTATGGATCACATTCCTTGAAAAGCATGCAAAAGGTCAGACGAGTTGCAAAAGCCTTATATTAGATATGTATTAGATAAGACACTATAGTGTAGGTAATTATCTTACCAACACCAGAACTTCTTCGGGTACATGAACCCCTATCTACCCTAATAATGGTTTTCAGGGTGTCCAGTGAATTGTCCTGGGTGCTCATATTCTTGCATTATGGGGTACTGTGTGAGAAACATGGTTCTTTATGAAATTGCATGGAATTAATGAGCACTTTTGCTAATTCCATTTACATCACATAATGAGCATGCCTTAAGGCACAACGTTCTTTCAGCTATTTAGCCTTTTTTTTCATTAGCTGAAGATCGAAACCTGTCTCCCCTCTGGCAGCTCTGTGCAATCTCAACTGAAGTATTCACAACAGCACTCTAGCTGTTACAGATGTGTGCATGCGTAATTAGCTGTGCTAATTAATGTAACAAAATTGAAGTAGGGGGAGGGGGTTGTAATTGAGATATAACAATAACAACAACAAAACACACACACACATACACACTCAAAGGGGGATACAGCATCAATAATAGCCTGACTATCTAAAAAATTAGCCTGCTATCCCAACATTCAATAAAACAGTATTTCCATTCCTTCCTTGAGAGTGGAGACACAACATTTCTTTGTCTTCCGTGTGATATAGGAAACAACATTCCCATCCCTTCCCTACAACTTAGGAAACAGCATTCACAATTATTCCTTGAGAATTAGAAAGCAACATTCCCATTCCTTACCTACAATTAAGGAAACAGCATTCCCAGTTATTCCTTGAGACTTAGGAAACAACATTCCCATTCCTTCCCTACAACTTAGGAAACAACAATTACATTTCTTCCCTACAACTTAGGAAACAGCATTCCCAGTTATTCCTTGAGACTTAGAAAACAGCATTCCCTATCTTTCTCTACAATTTAGGAAAACGCATTCCCGATTATTCCTTAAGACTTAGGAAACAACATTCCCATTCCCAGTTATTCCTTGAGACTAAGGAAGCAGCATTCCCATTCCTTCCCTACAAATTAGGAAACAGCATTCCCATTCCTTCCCTACAAATTAGGAAGCAGCATTCCCATTCCTTCCCTACAAATTAGGAAACAGCATTCCCATTCCTTCCCCACAACTTAGGAAACAGCATTCCTAATTATTCCTTAATACATAGGAAACAACATTCCCTATCCTTTCCTACAACTGAGAAAACAGCATTCCCAGTTATTCCTTGGTACTTAGAAAGCATCATTCCCATTCCGTCCCTACAGCTTAGGAAATAGCATTGTCACTTATTCCTTCTGACTTAGGAAACAGAATTCCAATTTCTGCCCTGTAATTAAAAAAAAAAGAAAAACTGAAAAAACTAGCATTCCCATTTCCTACTTAGGCACTACATGTGTGGTTATTTGAATAAATCCTTTTTTGTGGGATGTCTCACGTAATGGGCAGACCACTATGCAGGACACTCTTTCTGTCTGTTACGGTGTCTCTCCATGACCTCTCTACAACAACTTTTGAGACTTGATATTAAGTTCACATGAAAGGTCTTTGTACGGTCTTTTAGAAAAAGTTAATTTGGTTGCTATGGTGACCATGATTGCTATGAAAACATTCTTTTTGCATATCTTCACAACAACCTATGATAGAGAGTTGATGTGTAGTTCATATAGAATATCTTTGAACAGGCTTTCAAGTGGACCTGCTTGCTAGAGTAAACAATGGTTGATAGGAAAACATTATTTTTTTTTTTTATATTTCAACAACAGCTTAAGATAGGAACTTGATGTTTCGCTCACATGAATGAGCATTTTTGTGTTACAAAATTTTTGATCTGTTTTTTTTTTCTACCCTGAGACATCCCACCCATGAAACTTGACCTGAACTAGCTTTTACTTGGTTAAATGAATCTGGCCTGAGTTTGAGTAGCAATTAAATCACAACGTCCTTGCTGTGGCTAGCATGTCCGCCTCACAGGAAAAAGGTCTTGGGTTCAAGTCGTGGGCTCAGGTGTTTCTGTGTGGAGTTTGCATGTTCTCCCTGTGCTTGCATGGGTTTCCAAAGGTATGCACTAGTTGGCTGCTCCAAAGTGCCCTTAAGTGTGGAAGTGAGTGTGAATGGCTGGGTGTATGTTGCCCTGCGATAGTCTGGTGAGCAGTTCAGGGTGTACCCCACCTTCGCCCAGTGTCGGTCGAATTAGTCACAGCCACCCCAAGACCCTAGTAGAGGATTAAACAGCTCAGGAAATGATGATGATGATGATCCAACTTGTGTTTTGTAATAATAAAAAAAAAATACTGAAGGGGAAAGGGTATGGGACATTAAAGACACATTTGTTTCTGCTAATGGTTACATTTGTTTTGCTTCATGGACCACGAGAATGCAGTATTAGAAGACTCATGGAAATCATGGAGGAGCTGCTTAATATGAACAAGTGTCACATCAAAGTTTCGCCTCTCTGTTTTCTTACTGTTTCTTGGCACACATTTGAGGAAGAAAATAGCCATCTATCTCAAGTGATATATGCTAGTGTTTCAGTGTTTGTGTTAAAAATTCTGTTTGATTTCCTGCATTCAAGGATTTTCTTGTTAGCAATCTTGGCATGCTGTGGACGTGTCAAGATTTACAGCACAACTGTGTTTGATGAGCAAAGGCGTGATTGAGAAACACGAGCTGCTCTGACAACTGCGACTTCCTCCCACGCAGTCAACTGCTTTCCAAATGAGTAACAAAATGTGCCTTTTCAGCCTCTCTTCAACACATGCTGCTTTTTATACACGATTTAAAGAAGGTCAAGAGTGCTGCACTCCTATTAGCTTTTAGGCAGTCTGGAAACATTTTTATTTAAGTAACCTTAGAAGCATAATTTAAACACTGACATCTGACATTCTGATGACTTTTTTATTTAATCTGCTAATCCTTTCTTTTCCTGTTACTTTTGAAATGAATGCATGTTCACAAATCCTTCGCCAAGAGTTGAGAGACACTCTGGGAGACACAGTTAGGATTTAAAAGCTCCCATCAATTAATATGAGAAACAAAAAAAAAGCTTTTCACGCTTTCCTCTCCCACTTGAGAATTATACTTAGAGAAAATGTGCTCTTTTTGTCTTTCTTCTCAATGACACAATGTTGCCCCCCCCCCCCCCCCCCCCCCCCCCCCCCCCCCCCCCCCCCCCCCCCCCCCCCCCAGTCCCCCCTTCCCCCAAGACCTCACAGGAAAAGACATCAGCCACAGGAGGTGAGCAGGAAGACATGGCACCCAGACACGCCACAGAAGCAGATGTGCCTCACAGCTGTAAAAGGGCTAATCCAGGTTTTAATGAAAGCCCAGAGGAGCAACCTGCGACAAGCCGAGGAACAGGAATGGCCTGAAATTAGTCATGACTCTGACAGCCAAAACCACATTTGCTCTGACAAGAGATCAGAACAAATGCAGAAATAAAGTGCATCCAGAACAGGCTAGGCGCATCAAGATTAGTTAATTATTTCCCCCCTCATTTCAGTAGGTGAGTCACGGTGCCAGCGGGAATTTTGGCGCCATTATTAGCTGCTGGTGGATGAAGTATACGCAGAGAGATACACATGGACATGTGGATGTATGCATACACATTACACACACTTACACATAACACACCTACACACACATATCTATTAAAACAGCCATTACACAAGATCACACAGGGAATGATTTAACAGAATCTTAATCAGCCTGTAATCATACTTTAATGATATTTTCGTTCTTCCTCATTATTCTTTAATAACAAAACTCTCTTAAGTGTTATTGCTTGTATGGAGTGAGATGAAATTAGCATCTAGCCATTTTCATGATTATAAATGAAATTACTCTGTGTTATTTTGTATGCTATACCACCAGAGGCCAAAAAATGCCATACTGAGACATCAGGTCATAAATTTAATTGTTTCGAAAGCTGATTTAATGACTGGGGTGGGTGCCATTTCTGCTTTCATTTCTAACTGGTATTACATTAATAAATAGGCACATTTTGCATCTTTCAATTCCCAATCACCTGTTAGCTTTTCACAATCATACAAGTGAGGAGAGTGAATTCTAACACGTGCTACCTGTAGTCAGAACACCACATCTGTTCCAGCTGTTGCTCATGCTGCATTCCAGTGCAGTGTAAGCCACATTAAGAGAAACATTCTATCTACACTCTTCCAAACACATGAACTCACAGATGTCCAAGTTGGGCTACTGTTTACACCATAGAGGTCCCATTGATCCCTGGGATTAGCTCTGAAAATGCAAATATTGACCGGGATATTGAAATAGATTAGCTTGTGCAAGCTGTGCTTTTTGATGTTGACAAAAGAAGATTTAAACTGGATGTGAGAGGGAATTCCTTCACTTTTCCATACCATAAATTCCTGGAATGCTTTTCCTGAACATGATATTTCATCCACCCCACAAAACTCCTTAAAGTTTAATCTGGATCACCACTGGGAAGCAACTCAAAATAGGTCCTGGTATAATGATGGGTGGTAACCTAGCAACGGAGAAGCTGAGAGTACCTGTAAGCCTGGAGCATGGTATAAGTCTATGACTTATAGTGAAGAGGTATTCTCTGTACTAATGGTGTCGACAGTGGGAGTAAACAGCAGAAGTCTGGCTCTGAAAACTATGTAATCAAGTGTAAAAATTCCTGCAGGAATTCCAAGAAGCTGGATATTGGCTTCCACAGGTAAGCAATGCTCATTTCTTCAGTGGGCGCTCATTGGCACTGAGTCATGAGATTGATATTAAGGGAGGCTCAACGATAGTGAAAGATCAGCTCAACTAATCTGTTGACATGGATTGAACTAGTCTGAAGTATGTTGTTGACTTGCCGTTTACTTTTCTTGTTGTTGTATTCATAAAGTTTATAATGGAATTTATATGGGCCTGCCAAGGGACTGGGGAGGGGGCGGGGTGAAAGATGGTAGGCACCACACTGCACAGTTGTTTCACAGATCACATAACTCCAAAAACAAGTTTCAACTAACTACATTGACAATAAAATGACAATAAAACATGACTGAGAGTTTACTGTTTGACTTTGGTTATACTGAAACATATACATACGGACAGTAAACTTATACTTGGCCAGTTTTTAAGCCCTTGGTCACCCATAACAAAGTCCACAGAATCTATCACTTAAAGTTGAATAAACAGATGTTAACAGTGTTGTGCTACATGTGCTGTTATCATATTATTATTCATACAAAATTGGTAAAAATCTTACTATCTCTGCATTTGCTGTACAATGGTTCTTTTACATGCCTGTCACCACAGACAGTGAGAGACATGGCTGGCCTTTGATGACCCAGTTAGCTGCACTGAGCACTGGGGGACATAAATTATAATAAAAAAAATTACAAGCAAATGCAATTCTGGAATCAAAAAAGTACAGCAGTTTACATTGCTATGAACATGAACTTATTTAAATTTTTGAATTATAAGGTTTTTCAGTAAACATTGCATATAACATATTGCATATATTGACCGTCTGTCAATAAACACCACCCCCATGCTTATGGATATTTTATTTACATATTCCTGTCAGATTTTTCCTGCAATTGTGCAATCAATTTAAATTTATTGAGAAGAAGCAGCAAAAACAATCGATAGTGTTGATTTTTCTATTTTACACAGTCAACTCCAGAAGTATTCATTCATTCACTGAGGCTTTTGATTCTACTAGTGTTGCAGGGAGGCTCGGTAAACCTGACACAGAAATGCCTTCTCTGAGCCTGGGACTCGAATCCAGGACCTTCTTGCTGTGTGACATGCTTACCACTACACCACATGCTGGCCAACTCTCATAACATGAGCATGGATAAATATACTGCGCATTTAATATAAAATACAATTTTTTTTCTCTTAAATGTAAAAACCTTCTACTATTATTTTATTTATTTTAAAACACTGGCTTTTAAACATCATGGTTTTCCCAGGTGCAGTGTTTTCTTTCTGTGTTGTGCTGGTTTCAAAATTATTATTGCTTTTGATGAAGCCAGAACTGAGCCACTTCTCACTTTAAAATTTGAAATGAATAAAAAATAATTTTAAAAGTTACAGATGTCACTATTTTTTTAAATGTTTTTGAGAATATTATTATTTCACAAATTTATGTTTTTTCTTATGTTTATGAGGCTACACTTTTCTCTTAAAAAATAGCTTCTTCATTTTCTCTAACGTCCTCTTTTTTTAAATAAGTACACTATTAAAATGTTTTGGTGCCCCAAAATTTTTATATTAACATTTGTTGAATATTACTATTGAAAATTGCTGGATAAGTAATTTCTCATGGATAACAGTAGGGGTGTTAATAATTCTGACACGTTTTATAGAGAAACTTTTACTGCATAAAATAGAAGCATTTAAATAATTATTTTTGTAAGTGTATGTCTAGTCTATTCAATTTAACAGACATTTCAGTTTCATCAAAAGTAATGCCATTTTTCTGGACAAAATGGCTTAAAATGATTGGCACCATACAATTTGACAAATCTATTACTGTAAACACTAAAAGCACTGAGTCACTTCTGTTCTAAACACTGGCAGACTGGTAGAGAAATTTTGAACTGCAATATAAAAAAATATTAGAATATTTTAAGGATATTTGGGTTATTTTGTAGTTACACTATTTTCATTTGTGTGGTGGGACTATGCACAGCACACAAAAGAGATCTGATATCAAGGCAGTGACGGATCACACTTACTCCTCTGGAGGTCATGTGATGTTTATAATTCACATAACCAGTTGTGAGAGATAAGAAGCCACAGGGCTGCCAATGGTAAATATGGAGATTTTCCCGGACAGTATTGTCTCATCTCATTCTCACTTGTTTTGTGTTTGCATGTGGGTAGCTCGGGGGCAAACAAGCTTCCGCCATCCCACCAGCAGCACCATATTTATCTGCAGGTTCTCACCTGGTGTGTGGCAAAGCAGCTTTAAGCGAGAAGCCCACACACACACAGCGTAGGAAGCCAATGCTATAGGGCTTCAAGCATCCTGAGCCCAACATTTCTACCTTCTGAACTTTGATTCTATTTTAAAAGAGGAGGCATTAACACAACAGCTTTGTGTTGTGTTTCATCAAGTCAAATAAGAATAATACAGTCCTGCTTCAATATGAGTAAAACTCAAACCAAAGTAAGTGGAAATGATGCAGATTTGAGTTACAATTAGTAAAATATGAGTTAAGTTACTGTATAGTAGCCATAGCCCAAACTCGAAAGCACAGCTAGTCCTATGGAACTCAAATTAAAACATATTTTAGAAGTAGATTTCAGCTTTTAATCATAGCAGCAGAAGTATCCTGTATCCAAAGTATCTTGTATAGTGCATATAGATTGTTTGCACTTGATATGAAAAAAAAATAAACAGCTCATATGTTGCATTTAGTGAAGCCATGCTGTGCAGCCACCTACCAACATCCCTGATCTATAACCCTCACAATTTCTACTCCATATTTTGCATTTTAGCAAAGACAAAGACTGTTTTACTGCTATTATAAAGTTTACAGTCTAATCAATTATTAAAGGCACTTGGTCTTGGAAGAGAAACTTGGAAAATTGTTTTCCTTAACACGTCCATATCAGCAATATTTCTAATTAACTAAATGAGTTTTTCCTTATAAGGTAAAATCAAAAGACTCACGGCAGAGTCATCATCATCATCATCATCATCATCATCATCATCATCATCTTCTTCCGCTTATCCGAGTCATTTACCATATATGGGGCCTGACCACTTGGTGCTACATGGGACACCACACAAGTGCCTGATTTCTGTGTGGTCTAGGGAAGCCTCTGTAGGTACTTTGCTCTGGTATGTGCATGCAACAGTTGACTAAGGTGTGGTCTACTATGTTCAGTGCTCATACAAGGTTCAGGTGTCCATATTCCCTTGAAGTGAGGTCCTTTGTCTTATTTTAGTTTAGTTTTTCACACACACACACACACACACACACACACACATACACACGCACGCATCTATCCATCAAGAGTCATGCCTGACTTCTTCTGTGCTTTCCTTATTTCCTTATGAAAATGCGTGAGTTTCCTCTGCACTTCCTTGTTTCAAGCTATATTACAGGCTAAAAGGTCAACACAAGCATTAATTAATAATAATTCATAACAATGTTGGCAAAGTTTCTACAGTTGGCATGGTAATATGTGGACATGTTGTGTTTTTCTGTAACCTACTGATGGAAAGGAGATTCTCTGGATATTACCAGGCATTCTTTTTAATCATGAACAGAAAGGGTGGATGTAGAAATGGAGATTTCCCGTGATGGGGTGGGTCGTATGACCCTCTGACTTCCCTCCTGGCTGCATGCCTGCTGTGCTCATTGGTATTCATTAGTAACCCATGGCTTCCTTAAGCTTTCTCCCTTCACACTCAAATGAAGACCATGAAGACCACACTGCATCCTGAGAAGTCCAACAAACGCAGCGGGGCCATGGTCAAAATGGAAAAATGTGCAGTTTGCATATTCATACCACATTCTTACAATGACCAATCAGACAGCACGACGCGCTTACTACACTCTTACTGCGTCCGTCCGGTCCTTATTCATACTTATCCTTATTATACTGCACCATGTGCCGCCCTTCTGATTCGTTCTGCAAGTTTTCATGTGTCCACATCTATGTTCAACAAGCTGTCCAAAGTTTAACCATGTCCATGAACACCATACCATATCCCTATTGTGGTACTGCATTCCTACTACATTGTACAAGTTTTACTGCCTTCACCCTATTTCTTGAGGACATAGTAGGAACATGGCTGAGTGTGATGCGGTTTAAGCCATGTGCACAATTAAGTTGGAACACAAGTGAACATAATAAAAAGCAAAACAACTACATGAGTTGGATCAAGTGCTATTTTATGAATTGTCCTTTTATAACAATGATAGTGGAATACGATTGAAGGCATACTGTTAAAAGAAATATCTTCAGATAAGTGTGATAGTTAGGGGACTATTCATACAGAAATACAATCAACTCCAATTCAGTTTCCATTTCATTGCTTGTCAACTTGTCATTCATAGGGTATACTATTTTTTCTTTTTTAAATTGTCTCTTGTTTTTGTGTCTCATAACATCATATTTGACAGTAAAGCGAACAATTAGCTTTCATAGCATTTGTTTGCTTGTTTTGGCACTTATTCATGTTTTAAGCTAATGTCTCGGATCCTTATAGTCTCATAATCACAGAAGTACAAAATGCATGTTGTGTTACATGTTAAGTGTATGCGTAGCCCGACTCTGAATCTAAGGAACTTTCCTGGTGTACATATTGACATTAGGATTGAACGTAAATCACAGACTCAAAATGGTCATCAGGAGACCAGCACTTTAATGAACATCTGAAATAAGAGACAATGAGGGAGATGATCATTAGCCAGACAGCTCACTGTTGCTCTAATAAGCCACCTTCTTAACTGAGACTCTGACACATCCATGTACTAGGTCTGAATTTTGCACTAATATGCTTTTGTCTCCTGTGGGAAAGAGTGTTGTCAAGGCTGCAGGTCTCTAATAAGCTGTCTTTGCACAAGGACTGTCCTGAGCTTCAGCAGCTGGCAAGGCTACGTGCAACCACATGGGTTGTTGTTGTTAGGACAAAGCCCAGAGGAAGAAAAAAACAGGCTTGTGCTTGGCTTGTCATCTGATCAGACCACCCGTTGACACCTTTACAACCTGTCAGGATGCTCAGGGCTCATCAGCCAACAGCTTCAACAGTGAGAGAAGCAGCACAGCATGCACTGTGTCAGAGAAACAAACTGCCACGCAAAAATACCAACAGAGCTTCTAGTCGAGATAACTGGATATTTCCCACAAGTCTTCTACTCCAGCTTGATGGGCGGATTGGCTGTTTCACTTAATCTTGCTTTGTCAGGAATAAACAGGCCCCGTGTTCTCTGCCAAGGAGTTATGAGAAGAGTTCTGGGCTGCATTGATATTCTAACTAGTATTGCTCAAAAGAAGCAAAATTCAGGTTCCTATTAGTGAAATTAATTAACTTAATTATATTCTTATATTCCAATTTAATTCAGACAAACAGCTGCACATTTTATCTTTTTAATTTTTACTTTATAAAATTGTGTTCAGATTTTAAAAACAGAGTTATTTCTAATTTAAAATGTAAGAAAATCAAATAGAAATTATTATTAGTATCATCATCATCATCATCATCAACATCATCATCATCATCATCATCATCATCATCTACAGCCATGATGCATTGGACCAATTTCATTGTGTGTGTTCCAATGCATGTTTTACCTGAGAGAGTCTATTCACATTCACAATGAGGCAATTTAGCAGTTGAGCTAATGTGCATATTTTTAGACTGTGGGAGGAAACCAAAAGGAAAGAGACCAAAGGAAACCCAAGCAAGCATCAGGAGAACATGTAAACTCCACAGAGAAATTTGTGCTGACACTTCATGTCCATGTGACTGGAAACCCAGGTCTTTCTGTGGGGAGTTCCACTATACTTGAGTGAAATTGGCATGGCATCAATCTGATTTTTTGTTTTGCAAATATTGTGTCCATTCCGCTGTACGTCAATATGTCTACATTTGGGAGCACTGTGGAGATATTTTGCATGCCGGTATGTAACTGTCGTAATGGGAATGAGTGATGAGCTATCACTAACTTCTTCTACTTCCCTCTAAACTGTTACCTGTTTCCTGCCATAAAATAAAATACACTTTTTTTATAAAATAAAACACACTTTTTTAACAACGTAAACAGAATTCTATCTGCCATATGAGTAGGTATCTTCAGGGATTTTTTAGCTGGCAAAATGCACTATTATTGCCGCACAGTGCATTACTCATTTGAATAGAAATGCATTTAACCGAATCACACTGAGGAATCGCATGACGTTACTGGTGCAAATAATGTTCTTTCGGAAGTAAACCTATCCAGTGGATGACCATGGCATGAACTTTCTTCCTGTTTGTGTCTCACATTTATTAAAAATTCCACATTAGCATCCATTTCTGCCTCAGACGGGATGTGGTAGTTACATACGGGGCTATAGTTTAGAGATCTTTACAAACTGTCTGAAACACATAGCATAAGAGCATTTAGGGCTTGTCCAAATGCATTTTTTCCTCATTTAACAGCAGAAAAAGGCCCATACTGGCAGGTGTATGGCTCAAAAGAGTTGTAATTAGTCTCTTAATTAATCATGCTTGTGTTTTCACTGTAACATCCAATAAAGCTGTCGGAGTGTCATCTCCCATTCCATTTAAGAGCCAGGTGAGTTTGCGCCTCAGTGGATTGTTTATTGCAAGAGCAGATTTGCAGAGGGAATGGATCTGCTCGTGTGCGAAGTAAAAGCACGTGGGACCATCTGTGGCAATAGCAGGATTATAAATAATTAGCCAGTTTCATTATTGTGATTAGCTAAATCTGATAAATATTATGACTAGCGCTTTTGACGTATGTATTCTAAAATATCTTGATATATACCAATCCTTCAAATTGTGATATTTTTATTTTTAATCTTTTGCTTGTCTGTGCGTGTGTGTAACAAGCAAAATGGATGTGTTGTGCACCCACCCACGTACGTGCATATTACTATCTTGAAAATGCACTCTTGAAATATTTTCTACTGCCTCAGGATAGTGCTTCATCAACAACACACCTGACCCCAACTCATATTAAGACCAACAATGAGTATTTGCTATTTAAACAAAGTGATCGCTGGATGTCGCAGGACTTCACAGGACTAGCCAACTAGACTTTATGTTAAACTATAGTGAAGTTTCTGATACATGTCGCCAGCCATGGCCTATTGGTTAGATAAGCAGATTTGGGACCGAAGGGTCACTGCCTCGCTTCACGAACTGGCAGGAAAAATATGTGGCAGCAGGGGGAGTAAGCGGCACCTTCTCCTTCCTACATCTTCATGGCCAAAGTGCCTTTGAGCAATGCACCAACCCCCCAACTCCTTCCGATAGCCAAAATGTGGCTGCCCACTGCACAGAGCGTATGTGCTCACTTTGGAATGGTTAAATGCAGAGAAAAATTTCTCTTGTAGGATAAATATAGTATTTCTTAATGATTTAAAATTTTACTAATTATTACTATAATATATACTAATATTATATACTGCAAGGAAATACAAGAAAAACACTATAAAAGCATAATAATAATAATGTGGTCTGCTTTAGTGCCCATGAAAAACTGTAAGGGTCTTTGATTCTTTGAATTTTGATTCAAGCGTCATCAACTTAAAACAATGATTTATAACCCTGAGATAGGGAATCAATCAAATTGTACCATTCCAATGTAGTACATACTAAACTGCTCTCTCCTGAAGATGTCACTTTACCTCCAACTGTATCAACACTGGAGACTTCTACAAATGGTAAATTAATTAATTTTTCTTTTTTTTTTAAATTACCATTTTTATAAAAGAAATCATCACTAAGTTCAGAAATTTTATACTCTGTCTTGGTCATTGGGATATTATACCTGGAGACTAAATTATAACTTATAAAAAAATAATAATAATTCATATATGTTACATCCAAAAAGTGATTCGTGCACAGCTCCAATACCAATAAACTTGTCAAAATAAACCATTTAACCAATAATTATGGAATAACAAAACACAATAATAATAGCCTGAATATTTTAATATTTCTTTGCACACTTGCTTACATCAGTACTGTACAGAGCAGCAGCTTTCCTCAAGCCTGTTTTTTCCACTTTTCCACTAGCAAGATATACTGTTTCTTTCCCACACAATTTAGAGGAAAAAACACATGGATACCCTGTTAATGGGTCGAGCCTGAGTAAAAGCATAGAGAGTAACTAATTACATGCACTGAAAAAAATTTTATGACTGTTTAAATAATCCCCAAAAAACCTGAATACATTTATTAGCCAACTAGTCTTCAATCAAATCAAGTATATCACTTCTCCATCATCTTTCAATCCCATCACTGAAAAATTCTCATCCCACTTTCTCATCCAAGCTTTCAGGCTCAGACAAGGATGAGGTTGAACTGTGCAGTAAATTCATATAAAGCTATGATATAAAAAAATAACCCAAGTCTAGTTCTGCACACCTGATATTCTTTTTATGGATCAGTTCTTTCCTGGACACCAATCAGGATTACCTGTCATAATCTTGGCAGATCTCACCAACAGCTATCAAAGCTTTCAGGTACTCATTGGGCTGGTATGGGTTGATGTAGTGCAGAGAACAGCTATTGCGGGGGTCTCCGTTTGATGCCGTGAAATCAATGGCAACCTAGACGAAGAAATATAAAGTTAAACAGGTTACTGGCAGGTCCTGTTTCTAAGATCAAGCTCAGTAAACATGTTCTGATGAGCGAGTTCTGCTACAGGAGAACCATATTGCATATACGTAGTAGAGTCTGTCTCGGAAAGTCCAGGCGCCAGGTGTCAGATTGCATTTAGTAAAGCTGTACGCAAAGCAGAGCCGCTGCTAAAAATACATCTGTAACATTAAATATGAAAATGCAACACCGCTGCAACACGTTCGAATGATTTGATGTTTACAATGTACAGTATTTCCAAAATTAATACTCTGACATACTACGTGCCTTTTGAGTGAGTAATGATTGAATAAAAACCACAGATATTCACAGCTTCTCAAGGTCACTTTGAGCAGCAAGTGTCATCATTATTAAGCTTTAAAGTGGCATAAAAATTAACCATAAATTCTTATCTTAGTTTGTTTTTCTTGTCTTTCCATGTAGTATATTCTATAACTTTGAATTAGTTCAAAAACACATCTTTACAGAGCGTGGTTTACTTTTGCTTCTGTGTAGTATGTATTAAATTTTGAATTAGTAATCTATGAAAAGATGTTCGCTACACAGCACTTATTTAATGTTTTCTTGCCAGTGTAAACACCAAAAAACACATCAAATATGATCTTTTCAAATCGGATCTGGGCCACTTTCATATGTAGTACTAAATCAAATACAGATAGGATTATTTGAAATGCGACCTCAGTCTGAACAGTAATGCGACCTGTATCGGAATTCAATACAACCTTGACGTCACTCTTGGTCGACATTCGGCATGATTATGCAACGGCAGGAGTCCCCGAAGACAAAAAGAATACATACATACAGACTTCTCACAGAGGTAGCAGCTATTGCTCTAAAAAAAGCCACAGCCAGAGTTTTGGCTCTCTTTCCATTCATTCTTCTCCTCCTTGTCATCTGCTGACACATTTTTCTGCCTCTACTGCATAATAACTTTAAAATAAAACTGTCAACACTGACATCTCACATCACCACATTTGCCATTGACGTCTGTGCATTTTCACTGCCGTAAACAACATGCTAGATCAGACTCATGTGTTTCTATTGCGCATGCGGGCAAAATTTGGTCCTTAAACTGTTCACACTGCAGTTTGTTAAAGGTCACATCTCTAAAATAATGTGAACAGCCACTCAAAAAAAATCGGATCTGGAAAAAAATCGGATTTAGGCCACTTGGCTTGCAGTGTGAATGTAGCGTTGGAGTGTGCAGAGCTCACCTAACCTGCCTTTGAAATGGTTAACATGTTAAAATAAACCATAAAATCTTTGATTTTGTTTGCTTTTCCTTAGGTTTCTGTGTAGCAAATACTCTCATTTTAGTGTGCTTTTTTTGCTTGTGTCCATGTAGTATATACTAAACAATTATTTGCCTCTGGCTTGGTGGATATCGCTAAACAGTCCTACTCAATGATATCCACCTCTCCATCAAAGAATAATTTTTATGTAGTTACAGTTAACACATCATACATCTTGATACATTCTTCTATTTTATATATATTTTATATTTCTACTCTGTCACCACAGCAGTTTACATTTCTTTCATTTATTAAAAAAACACATTATAGTTTTTTAATCCTCTTAGTTACATTTACATTTTTTCTTTTTATATTTTTATACAACTGAGCAGTTAAGAGGTTAAAGGTCTTGCACATGGGGCCCAACAGTGGCATCTTGGTGGGACTGGGGCTTGAACTCCTGACCTTTGACCGTCATTAAGTGTTGCGGAATGTCCGTGAAACAATTTAGCTTGTGTTATCATTTAAAGTTACAGCTTTTCCTATGTCTATTACAAAGTGCTAACACTGAAGACTAATATGTTTATCATAAACAAAACATCATTATATCAACAATTATACACATTTATTTTACTTTTCAGTTGTTTAAATTGGTTTATTGTTAGATTTAATAATTATCCGTCATGCAAGTCCATGTGAATGAGCTTTTAATATTGAAATTATAATGTAATAATATCTCGTTATTATAAAATTGAATTTGAAATCTGCATTTCTGACAGCTGCTGGTGTGAATTGACTTTCTGACAACATCAAAAACTATAGTATAGAGAAGTGATACCATGACAACACGTATCCATGGTGACCCTACAGTAATGTAGTTTATTTTCTAAGAGTGTAGTGTTTGTGTTGGATAAAAAAAATAATTCAAAATGTCACTGATAGTGTAGTGTGACTGTTTTGTTTCAGACTGCTTTTATCATTCTGAGAATCACTCTTACTATAATGAGGCAGGTATTTAAAGGATTTCAAAACTAAAAGCCACACAATAACGAATAACTTTTAAGCATAAATCAATTGTATGACAAAAGGATTACTATCTAAATCTGGGCTATAAGGTGGTGTTGTGGTTAGCTCATCCTCCCGACAGCAAAAAGGTCCTGGGTTCGAGTCCTGGGCTCAGGTGTTTCTGTGTGAAGTTTGCATGTTCTCTCTTAGCTTGCATGGGTTTCCTCTGAGTACTCTGGTTTCTTCCTACCGTCCAAAAACATGCACTTTAGCCTAATAGGCTGTTCCAAATTGCCCCTAGGTGTGAGTGTGTTTGTAATGGTTGTGTGTGTTGGCACTGCAATGGTATGGTAAGTTGTTCAGGGTGTACCCTGCCTTTGCCTAGTGTTATGAGAAAGGCTCCATTTTAAAGTAATTAAATAAAAAAAAATAAAGAATTCGATTTTCTCCTTTAAACCAGATCTTGGGGAATGTAGTAGAATTTATAAGAGTGGCATTTTGATTGATGATTGCACTCTGGAATGAAACATCGACCAATTCTATAATGATAAATATTTTCCCCCTACACCATAGACAAGTTTTTCAATGATTATTTAAAATCAGCATCAGCTAAAGTAGATATGGGGAAATCACACTTCTCTACTCGATTAAATAACATAAATTATTCATTCATCTTAAGTAAGAGATTTATCCTGAACGGGGACTTGATGGATTCTGAGACTATCCTGGGACACTATCCTGGGACATATACTATAAATATATAT
>JAOUQZ010000004.1:2975644-2995585 GCA_028564935.1 Neosilurus hyrtlii
AGCGTGAATCAGGAAAAGCTGCTAAGAACCTACAGGACACAAATAAAATGTATTATTATTATTATTATTATTATTATAGAATAGTACAATAGATTACAATAAAGTTAAATATAGATCCATTTCAATTATAATTTATATGGCAGAAAACTTCCCTAAATAATTATAAGAAACAAAAATAAAAAATACTACACATTAACAATGCTGTTGGTGTTATTTTTGTTGATGTTGATATTATTATTATCATTATTATTATTATTATTATTATTATTATTATATAGTACAACACTCACTCATTTGTCGAACAGCTTAATCCAACTAGGGTTGCGGAAAGGCTGGAGACTATGAACTCAGCAACACTGGGCGAAGGCAGAATAATGAATATCCAGACCATTGCAGGGCAACACACACACTACACTTACACTCACACACAGGGGCAAATTGGAACAGTCAATTAGCCTAATGTGCATGTCTTTGGACTGTGGGAGGAAACTGGAGCATGCGAAGGAAGCCCACGCAGGCCGGGACTTTAACCCAGGACCTGCCCACCCTGCTGGCTTCTACAATAATATTAATTATAGACTCATATCAATTCTAATTTGCAAATGAGAGAACATTTACCTTAATAATTGAAAAAAAAAAACCATATACTACCCATTAACAATGTTTTTGTTTTTGTCGTTGTCAATAATAATATCATTATTATTATTATAAGTTGTAGTAGTGGTACGGAAAGGAATAAAAGCCTCTTTTTAAGCACATTAATGTTCGTGCAGATAAAATTCATTAAAACACTGTTACACAATAAATAGCTGAGAAAGAGTAAAGACTAAACTTTCAAATGAAATTTATGCACAAAATTAAGATATAGCAGCATTGTTGTAGGTTTTGAGGTAATCTTTACAGAGAACAAAAAGAAGTCACTATAATGCCAAAATAACACAGAGATCCAATTAATCAATGTAGGGCTTTTCTCAGGGTATTTCTATGTCCATTTCATTCATGGAAAAATGAAAGGATCAACTTTGAGCAAAATTATAAATCATCTAACAGAATACATCTATAGAATATCTGAGTTGAGCGTTGACAGTTATGTTGCATTTTAAGGTTTTAGTCACTAGGGGGAATTGTGAACTAAGCCTAAACTTAAAAATAAGTCAGGTAAATGTATGTAAATGGTCTTTAATTTCTCTCTTAAGCCCCGTTTTTTTTTTCTTTTTTTTAACAAAACAAAGACAAAAAAAACAAGAGAAAAAAAACTAAAAATCATTCTTACAAACACACTGCACCAGCTTGGTGAAACCTCTTTATTGTTAAAATAGATATGGGTCATTCTCTGAAACTAGGTCAAATTTTAATGATTCACATTTTGTACCTAATATTTTCCAAAAACTATAAAGAATTTAAAGAGCAATCCCTTCCACATGGACACACACAACATGTCAGACTTAGTCATTCGGATTCATCCAAAGAAAAAAAACAGATTGAAATTTTTCTGTAAAACTGGTTGCTATGTGTGGACGTCAGATGATTTAATAGGTGATCCACACCAAGCTGAGTCAGGATAGTTTCAGACTGTAAATTTGCAAATGAGACCAGAATTTTTAAAAGGCAATTTTAATTTAAGTTATTTTACTTGTAAAATACTTCAGTAGATAGTAAATGATTACCCTGAACTGTTCTTTAAGTATAGTAGAACCTCAAACCTTTTCGAATAAATTGGTTAACAAACAAAATTTCAGAGCCATAATTACACTTGGTTGCAGCACAAATGCTCACTTGTCAAACAATCTGGCAAACCCTGGCAGCATAGGGACGTCAATCTCGTCATGAAGCAGTTTCTAACAGAACATACACTTTGAACTTTTCTCATAATTTGACGATATTTCTTGTGTTGTTTATTTCTTTTATGTTTTTTCATCGATAAGCCAGTATGGGACCTGGGAAATCTACTGAAAGTGTAAAGGCAAAAAGGAAAGTAGTGAGAACAAATGTTAGAGGTGAAGATACAAATCATATGAAAGTATGACAATGGTGTGGGTGTCAGGTGAATAAAACTTTCTTTCTTAGGTAAATCTGTATTCTTTATTCAGTTGGTTTAGGTAATGAATAAAATTGTCTTTTCTTACTTAAAACTTTATTCTTTGTTCAGTCGGTATTTCATATTATAATCCAACTGTGGAGGACAGGAATGGATTAATCCATTGTACATTTTTTTCCCAGGGAAAAATGTGTCGGTTTACGAACAAATCGGTTTTAGAACAACATTTAAGAAGGAAACAAGTTTGAAAACCGAGGTTCCACTGTACAGTTGAACCTCTCATCTATGGACACCGCATTCAAGGACATCGGATGCAGCAGACAAAATATGCTGGTCTGAATACATAATCCATTACCAGAAAGTCCGGTACAAAAGTTTAAAACTCTCGGGTGTTACAAACTGAGTCTGGTAGTCCAGGCCTTACCAGGGTCTTTTCAATACCAGGGTCTTATCGATAGCTGAAGCTGTTCTCACAGACAAAGAAGAGGTGGGAGAGAGTAGCGGTGTTGAGGAGGAGGAAGTGGTGGCAAGACCGAAAATGTCAGAGGTGAGGCAGTCTCTTGGCATGCTCGTAGCTTACGTTGATGGCACAGATAACCATGAAATTCAGGGTTATTATGAACATTTGCACACTTAAAGAGATAATAATGTGTGAACAATATAAAAGGGGTTAACAGTTAAAGATGGATACTTTTTTCAAAGGAAGAACCATTCATGAACCACAGCCAGGCTCATCACCATCACTATCACCACAGCCAGGCACCAGTTTGAGCATTGCTACAGATGGAACCAGCAGTGCAAAAATAAACCTCACTCCCGTCCACATTAGGTAAATAAGTCTTAATGTTGCTTGTCATGTGCCAGTACTTGGGTAGCACTTTTATGGACCTTATTTCCATTATTTTACCCCATCCCACATTAAAACACTTCACATCAATAAACTATTCACGTCAGTGGACAACCTCTCCCCCAACTAGTCCGTTAATGAGAGATTCAACTGTATAAGCAAAGTATTTTTCATTTTAATCAATTGTTCTGTACAACTTAGCAAGAGATAGCTGCTGTTCCACCTCCAAGTGTGTACAGACAATGACGGCTACTATTTGGAGAATGTCATCTTTAAAACATGATGTATAAAAACTGAATTCAATTAAATTTCATGTGTAAAAATAATTATTTGATCATCTTCGTTGATTTTATTTACATATTAATATATGTTCATGTCATTGCTATACATAAATTTTAGATGCAAAGCTCAAGTCTGAATTATTAGAAATGCTCAAAGTTGTCTTTCACATGTCACAGAGACTATGATCAGCAGTTCATTAATGATTAATAATCTCCACACTGTAAACTATCAATGTCTTAATCTAAGGTCAAAGATCAAGGTGTTTAAGTTGGGTTTCCAGTCCTTGTTTTAGCGTTAGATAAGTGATCGGTGCCTCTTGTAGCCGAACAAAACAAATAGGTATACTTTGATCTCTACAGACTCCAATAAATATGTACAAAGTACCCAATTTATCAACCATGCAGGAGAAACAACAGAGAGTATTAAGACAAACACTGACTGATAATAAATTAACAACATAACAGGGAAGCCTTTACTAAATTATTAAACTACCGCACATGTGCCCTAAGCTTTCCTCTAACTGACAGCTAGAAATCCATGAATCCTGTTATTGAACACTGAATTAAGTGTACTGAATTAGCAACCAAGATGTTCACATTCATAAACAAAATGGCAGTGCATTGATGATAGGGACATTCTAAAACGGTATAATCTTAATGGTATAGAACAAGAGGGGCAACCAACAAGCAACACCAAACATGCTCCCAGTCTGTAAGCACTACTTACTCACTCACCAGTCTGTAAACATTACTCACTCACAAACTCATTTGATGAACTGCTTAATCCTAATAGGGTCCCGGGGAGGCTGGAGCCACTGGGGACACTGGGTGGAGGTAGGGTACACTCTGAATAACTCACCAGATCATTGCAGGGCTGACACACACACAATCATACTCACACCTAGGGTCAATTTGGAACAGCCAATTAGGCTAATGTGGATGTTTTTGGACTGAAATATATATAGCCATGTGTGACAACATTAAGTGGAATGACTGTTTTAGTATATCCACATCCACTGGAAAAAAATATATAATTTTCATTATTTTATTAAATTTGCGGGTTAACCAAACCCAAGCCTTATTACACTCCCACAAGTCATGACTGTGAAAATGACAAGAACAAGAGGACAACTAGAAGTATATATCTCTCTATATCTCTATAATCATAAGAATTTGCAGTGGGCTTTAAGCACAAAAATCTGTTTATATTTAATACATAAAGATAAAGCAGATTAATTCATGTAATTGAGCTGAACTACTCCAGTGACTTGATGTATTTTTCATAGGCAGCTTCATCCATAAGAGCTTCTAGTTCTTTGGGGTTTTCTATGGTCATCTTCACCAACCACCCTTAAAAAAGAGGAAAAAGAATTACAGAAATGGACACCACAGACAGACGCGCGCCCGCACGCACGCACGCACACACACACACACACACACAACTGCATACTGACCACTCTCATAGCAGGAGGAGTTAACGAGGCCAGGGTTCTCTGTCAGTTCTGTGTTGATTTCTGTGACTTCTCCAGTCAGAGGTGCGTACAGCTCACTAGCAGCCTTCACGCTTTCCAAAACACCGAATTCCTCTGAATAAAAATTATTTCATGACATTGTAAAATAAAACTCCTTCTATACACTGGGGAAATCATTATTGAATTGACAGTACGTAGTAATAATTTTTCTTCTGAAAATGACGGACATGAATAAGGGTATAATATGACAGGGAAAAAGATTAATTAAAAGGTTTTGTTTTGGATTTCAGAATTGTTTTTTTAAGAAAGCATCAGAGCTCACCCATTGGCTGAAGCTTTGTTCCAACTTCGGGCAGTCCGCAGTACACCACATCACCTAATGCTTCCTGTAATTTACATAACAGGAAGAGTAAAAAAAAAAACAAGAGTGTACACACCAACTGGAAATGATCTAATGTCTTCTTAACTTATTCTGAAGTCATCTCGTAGAATCCGAGTGATAAATAGGTGCACCAATATTACCATCTCATATGAGCTAACTGAAGATACATTTTAATAAATAATAAATTTTAAACCAATTAGAGAATTCAACTTTTATATAATACAGAGTATTATTTACATCTCACAGGGTGTTACAATATTATTATATACTACATAGGAATGGCACAATCTGGTTGGCCCACTGTCTTGGGTTTTAAATTCATTATTCTGAGTGTATAATACCTCACTGGAAATGGCAGACAAACATCTAAGGTTTGTGGTCATTCTTAAAACCATTAAGTAATTCTGGTGAAACTTGGCCAACAGTCTGTAAAAATTCCCTGAGCCATGCAGTTGCAGAAACTGAACTGAGTTTTCAGTTTTCAGCTTTCAAATACAAGCTACCTTAAGGCACAGAGCTAACCTGACCTGCCTCAGTGTCATGGATAATATTAAATATTAACTATAAAAATCTACTTTTAGTTTTGCATTGTGTTTCTGTATAGTACCACAACTCCGTAAAGGATTTAACAAGCCACCAATACACAGCTCTTACGCTCTGGACCCTGCCTGTGCTGGGAGCTCGCCTGTGTCTGTCATGATTTTTAAAATATAAAAATAAAGCAGGGGTGTTGTGTACTGTTTTTTTTTTTTTTTTGGCTGGGAAGAGGTTTGCACTCTTTGAGTACTCGTTTTGTAATTGAATTAATCGTTGTCACCACACAATGACAAATTTTCCTTCTGAATCTGGTTCCCTCAATGTGTCTTCCTCATGTCTCCTCAGGGAGTTTTTCCTTGTGACTATGTCCTCTGGCTTGTTCATAGATTTAAAACCCAATATTAACATATTCCTCTAAAGCTGCATTGTGAGAATATCCATTTATAAAAGTGCTATAAAATTTATATAAAATATACTCAGAATTGAGAATTCTGCAGCGCTCTGGAATATTTAGTCCAGGGTTTTCCCCAATGAAAATGTGGCCAGTGCCGTAGCGGTTAGGGTGCCAGGCTCACGATCGAGAGACCATGGGTTCGAATCCCCGTTGGACCCCTACCATGCTAAGACCTTTGGGCAAGGTCTTAACCACAAGTGCGCCTCTGTCCAGGTAACCTATGACAGACTAGTGTCCCATCCAGGAGGAGTTGAACTCCTAGTCACTTCACGCTACAGAAACCGGGGATAAGCATGAGCCTGATGAGCCTCTAGGCTCGGGTGTAAAAGCCCAACAGACTTACCTTACCTACCTTACCTTTTCCCAAAGAAATACAAGGCAGAATGTTTTTTTTTTCTCTTGCACTATTCTTTGAAGGTTCATTTGCACATTAAATCCTGCACATTGCAGGTAAGCCTGCAAGTAAATTCTTTACCAAGGAGGCTTAAAAAAAAAAAAAACAACAAAAAATAAAACAAACAAACAAAAAAACAACAACATTCCAACCTTGTAGTAAATGTAGGACATTTGGGTAGATCACTAAATTTTAGTTCCTAAACTGCTGTTCTGTTATAACAACAGATATGACCGAGGTGTTTAAAATGTCATTAGTGTCATGAATGACTGTCACTTCATGTGGATAACCTGTGGTGTTTACAGAGACACGGGCAAAGGGCAAAGATTTGAGAGATTAAACAGTTAAACAAGACTGGTTCATCACTTCAACAGATCCTGACTACACCAGTTAATATTAAACGCTGTAAAACTGTTGATAACACCTAATTATTCACAGGAAGAACGTACCTGAGCAAAATTGCTGATTCCGACAGTACCAATGTTTCCATCCGCTCGTACCCATTCATGTTTTTCTGTAAACTTGAGGGCTGCCAAAAAAGCATGAGTCATTTTTAACCTAAATATGCACTGTAATCTTATTATTTAAAACAACACTCAAAACTTATATATATATATAAAATACCACCATCATCATCAGCAACAAAAAAAACCCTCCTCTTACCTCTTATAAATTTTCTATGTTAAAATGTATCAGACATTCTGGGAAATCTTTATTTATAAGTTGTATTTATTTGAATTAGCAACTCAACATAACTGTGCTCTAGAACTCCACTGCAGTCTCTAACTATAAGTCTAACTTTCATACCAATGTTTCATCTACTTTAACGCTGAATTTCTCACTAATATTAAGTCATCTGAAAATAGTCAGTATGTTTTCCCTCATGTCTGAGATGCCAGTTTTTTTGTTTTTATTCACCTACTGTAACTACTTTGCCCTCGCCCAAAGTCGGCTTAGATGGGCGCCATCCTCCCCGCGACCCCTAATTGGGGTTAAGAGGTTCAGAAAATCAATGAATGGACGACTGAATTACTGTAACTGTGGTAGCAATAACAATACACACAACCTCTAGCTTCTCATTTATTACAAAAGTACAAGCAAACAAAAACTCACCAACTAATTGCTAGTGGTGTCACAAATACAGTAGTGTGCAGTGAAAATTATACACCACCACTTTTGTCTAAAAGGGCTCCTAATAAAAAAGAAGTAAAAAATTACTTTATAAAAAATAAAATTTTTTGGTAAAAATGTATTGGACAATGCTATTGTAGGCAATGAGAACCAAAAAAAAAAAACGTTCCAACAAGTATATTGAGATAAAAGTATGGCTAATATACAAAAAGAAAATACCAATTTTTTTAAAAATTAAAGTTTTGTGTAACATGAATGAACTTCAAACTATAAATATTGGTTTAGCGAGTGAAGAAATTAAAAAATATGTGAACACTGCCGCAAAGGTTAAATGCTGTAATCAAAGTAAAGGGTGGCCACACCAAATATTTACTTTTTTTTCCTCAAATAAGAGACTGTTATTTTTGTTATTACTATATATTGTTTACTTATTCTCATCAATATGATCCAATATTACAAGAAATAAATACTTGAATAGTACTTGGTTTCTGATTTATCTTCATTTGTTAAGTGTATAATCATCACTGCACACTACTGTATTTTTTTTTTATTCTACTGTACATTTTATTTATACTATCCTTACCCACTGGATATGAGTAACTGCATGTTTGTGAATGGCTAATCCACTACTAGCATATCATTCCATATACCATTAGAGGCTATGTCACTATAGAAAACAAGAGTTATCAGTAGATGACATGCCCCCCCCCCCCACCCTCCATGTGTCAGAAAATATGAATTTCAAAACACCCAAAGTATTACACTGCCTAATAGAAATAACCGGCAAATTTGATGATGAAATTCTCAAATGGTTTCCAGGTTCTGTCCCAGAATTGGAATGAGTATAGATGGACAGACATACTGATGACTATAACCCCCATATATATTCCAGGGAATAAAAACAGAAATGGTCATGACTCCCACTAAGCTGACGTCACAGAGAACTATATTAATTATATAAGTGTGAAGGCTGCTCTCTTCTTGTTGTTGAACGGACTAGAACCTGAACAACCGTGAACATTCCACGAAGGACATCACCGTAAGCTGTCTCCCGTCTCCACCTGACCCACCTCTACTCAAGCTATTGTTAATTGCTACATTTATTTGCTAATCTGTAATAAATTACTAAACCAACTTCCTTTGCCTGACCTGGTTTGTTCCGAACACTTCTGGAACACGCGCCAGTCCGGCACAATATATATAAATGTGTGTGTGTGTGTGTGTGTAACCAGCAAGCTGCAACCAGAAGTGCTTTGAGACTGAGTCTTTGATGATAACATTAATTTCATAAAAATGCTTCATTACTCACAGTCCAGTGACCATGACAGAATAAAACTTGGATGTGCCTCATTGGCTACCCCAGTACATATCGACTAAAGCTTGTGCAACAACTGTTAAATCTACAGTAATTTTGTGATATATGTTTTGTTCTGAGATGGTCATCATTTATAATCAGCCTATGGATTAAAAACAAAAGTTATACCGTGATGTTAAAGAGTTCAAAAAACAATTTTAGGTTTTCTGTACGGATGCCAAAAGGTCTTGTGAAATTCAATCATGCAATCGTCTTCACTCAAACAGTTTAAAAGCTTAACATTGTTTTCTTTTGAAGAACCTAAAATTAAATTCACCACCCACTATCCAAAACATAAGGGTCAAATCTCCCTATGTAACCCAGCAGATCATAATGCTCAGTCATCAGAATGCCTTTGTGCAGTCATTACATATTTTTGTGCATGTCATTATCATAACAGAGCATGAGGGACAATAATCCCCTCTTTATGTGCATGCATAACCGGGAGAGAGAGGAAAAAAGATCCTGGAAAAAACATTGTGAATGTCTATCCAGGTCAGAATTCCCCTAAGGGAATTATAATAAAATGCCTTAATAGTTCAGTGCAGTAGTAAAATTCAGGTTGAAACATGATCCAGAACTGTGCCGAGATGTTAACTTAGTAGCAAACAGCTGGGTGTTCACATTTCCATGTGAGAAAATGTGAAAACCAGGCAAACCTGTTGAAGAACTTTAGAGAATACCAAAAGGACAAGGGTGAGGATCTCAACCAACTTTAACAACAAACAGCTTCTGGAATTTGTTTATTAAGAGATTGTTTGGTTTTTTTTTTTTGTAAAAAAATAAATTAAAATGTGCCTTCAGAAAACTTGTTCCAAACTTGTTTCTAAAACAAACAAACAAACAAACAAAAAACCCTGAACAAACCAGACAACAGCTAATTATAATGGTTCGAAAGTCCTCCAGACAGCAAGAAGGACCAGGGTCTGAGTCCCGTTCTCAGGTGTTTAAGTGTGGAGTTTTCATGTTCTCTCTGTGCTTACATAAGTTTCCTCCATGTACTCCGGTTTCCTCCCACAGTCCAAAAACATGCACATTAGGCGAATTGCCTGCTCCAGATAGTCCCCACACTGCAAAAACTCCCCACCTCAAGATTTAAAATCTTACATCCAGCAAAAATGTATTTTGAATCTTTTTTTGGGAATAATACTAACAGAATGTGTAAAATTAATAACATTGTTTTTAGAATATTTTTCTTGATTATAGTCTATATCTTCTTAAATCAAGTTATCAGCCACTACACACTTGATACAAATATTGTTTGAAGAATTTTTTCTTATCTGTAGAAATCGTACCAAGTGCATTGAAGGATATTTGATTTAAGAAGACAGACTCTCTCTCTCTCTCTATATATATATATATAAATGTTTCATCTGTTTTTTTAAACCATTGTCACATGATTGGACTCATGCACAGCCTATTAGTAAATGCCAGATCTGCAGGTTTTTTTTTTTTTTTTTTTGGTAAGTAAGGAATATCACTTCTGCACCCTGACCAGATCTTACAGCACAGACCCGACCAAAAGTCACCAAAAGATCAAAAGCTTAAATAAAAGTGGATCAAGCGTCCCGACACTGTCGCAGGTCGCTCCATGTTCTGTCACTCGGGGCTTCCCATCCATCCACTTTTTAAAAACCAAATGATTAGTTTTACCTTGGGAAAGCCAGGAAGTCGTGCAGAAAGTCCGTGGAACAGATCTGTTCGTTCTTCTTAATACGGTTCTAGAGAGATTGGGTAAAACTAGTGGAAAGTTGCAGGAAACTCTTCTGAGCACTGTGCACATCGCCATTTTCCCCCCGTTCCTCGGTGGAGTTGCAGCAGCGCTGCGCGGCCACGCTGCGCGCTCCCGGCGATGCGCGCTCTCGATGGTTGGGCGTGTCCTGCGTGAAGTAATTACTATTAAATTGTCTCAGTCGAGACAAGGGTTCAGGTCTTTGGCTCTGGTGTTGTTTGCATGGTAGCTTCCTCCCTGTACTCCGGTTTTCTCCCTCAGTCCAAAGACATGCGCAGTAGGTTATTCGGCTGCTCCGTGTTGTCCTTAGGTGTGAGTGTGAATGGTTGTGTGTTGGCCCTACAATGGCCAACCGTTCAGGATGTACTCCACCTTCACCCAGTGTCGGCTAAGACAGGCTCCAGCCTCCCTGCAACCCGAGTAGTTTGGAAAATGAACGAATGACCCAATAAGCTCCGTCTCCACCTTAATTTTGTGTTTGTTTTGTACTGTTATAGTTTTTTTTATTTTGTAGTTCATTATTTTTACATGTGAATCAGATCTAAATACACTCAAAATGGTGTCATTTCTTTGTGCTTCATTTGGGCTGTAAACATTTTTTTCTTCAACTTTTGATTTAGTTTAGAAGTTTGCTTATTTAGTATGTAAAGTTTGCTAGCTAACTGTGCATGATGGCAGACAGCAAGAGAAACAGCAGGCAGATCTTGGTTAAGACTGATTTGATTCAGAAGTTAGAAAATATAGCCAGTGTTTTCAACTCTCTTGGTGTTACAAGGTGTGCTGACTGACTGGACGTGCTGAGATAAAGAGAACGTAGCCTTTCAATGAATCCATCTCAGGGTATTTGGTCAAAACTGGCTTTTTGGAATCTAACTTTCACAGGGCCTCCATTATAATTTACATATAAATGTTAAAATTTTATGCTGTAGTACTTCCCCTGTACAGACCATTTGCCGCCACTGACGTTTAAGTAACTTCAGACAATTTAATGAAGCTAATGAAGGTTTATTACATGACAAATCAGGTGATCATTAAAAATAGTGAAGTGTGAATTTTAATTAAAACCATTATTCCAGAAAAACATGGTTAATATGGCTTAATCTTTATCTTGAGTACTGTGGGACAAGAACCTGATATGAAATGACAAGGAACAAAAGCAGCAGTAAAAAAGAGGGGATCAAACTTTCAGCCTGAGTAAAAATTCCTTTAACTGCACTGTAGATCCTTTAGAACATAAACATCTCTCTTTAGCAGTAATGTGTACAGTTAGTCAGAAACATGAACCCATGTACTGAAAAATCATCTCTTGCTCATCGCTGTCAGTGATTTATGATCAGGTGGAAACTCAGGTCACAGTGTTAAACAGAAGTGCCCTCTGCTGGAGGGATGGGTTTATTGTCATCAGGCTTCATGGCAGGAAACAGAAGGACTTCCTGCAACAAAAACATCCACCAGCAATGTGAGTTTAAAACAGAAATGAAGGCATAATTAACAATTACTCTACACATTAATATTTTTAGTTTTTTTTATTTATTTCTTTACATATCGTTACATTACAGAAGCAGAATCTAAGAAATAAAACTTTGGTGAAACTGTTGAGGTTTAATTTCCTGTAACCCATCCATCTGGACTGTGGTACTTTTGTCTATAAAACATAGAAATGGTTGGTTTACCTTGATGTTGTTAGAGTCAGTGAGGAACATGGTTAGGCGGTCGATGCCCATGCCCCAACCTGCAGTGGGTGGAAGACCATATTCTAATGCTGTGCAGAACGTCTCATCTATAAACATGGCCTCATCATCACCTTCTGCCTTCGCCTGTTCAAATCAATGGGGGGAAAAACGGTCACATACATCTATATTCACACACACACACGGCATCAAATATCTCAGATATTTTCACCTTAGCCTGCTGCTCAAAGAGCTCACGCTGCCTGATCGGGTCATTCAGCTCAGTGTAGGCGTTACAGATCTCTTTCTTCATGACGAAAAGCTCAAATCGCTCAGTGAGGCCCTTCTGAGTTCTGTGCCTGTAGGTACATCAGAGAGTGTACAGTATGTCAGAGATTTTGAACTAGATTTGCATTTCCTGAAGAAGCCTGCAAAATAATTAAAAATTAAAAGTTGTGATAGAGTGACAGAGAGACTGAAATAGTGAATGAAAAAGACACGGGGAAGTTGAAGAGAGAAGGGCAGAAAAAAGAAAAAAGAACAGACAAAAAGACTTCGATAAACAGAAATATGATGCACACTAATATATTTTTTGGACTGGTTTTAGCTTTGACTAAGGCAAGCATTTTCCATGGTACTGTTTCCACATCACCACAAGATGGTTAAACAGATGGATGGATAGATAGACAGTTGCACAGACAGAAGCTTTGATTGTTTTAACATTACACATCCCATTTATTTCCACCTGCTCATTACAGTAGCTTCCAAACACTGCTCTCTGCACTCTAACCCCTTTTCTGAGTGAGATCATCAGTGAATCATTTAGAAAGAGTGAAGTAGAGAAATCTTTAATTCATTGATCCGCATATGTGTCCAGAGCTAAAGCTCCCGTTTTGTTTATAAAAATCGTTTCCTTTTTGTTAGTTTCACACCACCGTCAATACACAATTCCCATACCAGTCCTGATTTTGTCCCCGTGGACACTACCTCTATTTTCTACATGCCTACACCACCCCAGCCGAGAACCCCAGGTCTTAAAGAGTGGAAATGTAGAAACGCTCACCATTTTGCCAGCGGACTCATGATCTGAGGGTGATCGCAAATGAATGTAGGGTTGATACATTTCACTTCGAGGAAATCTCCCACCAACTGCAATACAGAAAGTTAGAAAAAAAAAAGACCATTACTACTCATATAAAAAGGTATCATTCAGAGTGATTAAATATTCTCCTAACTAATGTAATTATCAAACCTACCAAGAAAACAGTGCATTTCAGGGGAGGGACAAATAACATGAAGGGCTAAGAACAGAGCAATCTAACCAACAGAAAGCTGTTTTTGAGAAAAATGACGAGTTTCGGCAATATGAAAAAAAAAAAACAAATCAGGAAAAATGCTCTCAATATGATTTAAGATCATAAGGAAGATGAAGCTAACTCCTTTTTTTGGCATTTAACAGCAGATGAAAATAAACCATGACCGTATCTCATTAGTCAGGTTTTTTGAGGTTAGACCACAGAGGCTCTCAGCCCTTTATATATCAATTAACCTTCTAGAGGAGCAAATATAAGCTCCAACATGCCGAATGCCTTTACGTTTTGGATATCTGAAAATCTAATCTAATGTCTAAAAAGGTATTATATAATATTATTTTGCTCCCGAGTGGCGAATCGACAAGGTGTGTGACAATCAACCTGGAGATCTCAAGTTCGAATCCAGGTTGATGTCACAGGACCGGGAGCGAATTGGCTAAGCTCTCACGGGAGTGAGGAATGGCCTACGCTCACAGCGATTACCAGCCAATCCATGGGTGTCTGTGAGCTCATTTGTACAAAAAGGGAAGATAGCGCTTTCTCTCTGAGAAACATGCCCAGCAGTTCGTAAAGAGGCGGGTCTCAGCATCGCATGTCACGGAGGGGGTATGTGCATGCTTACAGCCCTCCCTGGTTGGTGGTGGTCGTATGTAATCAGGAGACAATACTTGACAGGGGGGAATTGGATACAACTAAAATTAGGGAAGAAAAAAACAGGAATAAAAACACCAACACACTGTAACTGAAGTAACCCTTTCATGCCTAGTGCTTGTCTGATAATAAAAGGTTTAAATTGCTGCAATTAAGTGTGAAGCATTATTTTGATTTCTGTTGCTCTGTAGACTATTTGACATTTTACTACAGCATGTCAGTGACATATCGGTCCAAAACCTTGTGCATGAAATCTTAAATTGGTAAAATGTATATATTTACAATAACTAAATAAAGAAATATTGCAGGTTTTTAAACTTCATCTCCAAAAACAGAACATACCTGAACCTGCATCAAAAAAAAATTCTAATGTCGCTGAAATGCATTTTATTACTAAATAACAGTAGTCTATTTAATATTAAATTAATTGAAAATATCAAAATGTATATCACAAATCCTGGAACCATTTCTATTTTAATATGTATGAAAGGGTTTAAAGACATGCTCAAACTTTTGCCTGGGACTGAAATTCCTATTAGCACGTTGAACAATTCATCTTCTGATAATGTCATTTATGTAAACGCCTATTTTCATCCAATATGCTAAGAGCAGAACTGTAGGAAAGTCGAGTTCTGTCGCATATTTGTTTGAGCCTGTCATCTCTATGACCACTAAACATGATGAGAACGCTTCCGTGGTCAGTGTGTTCAGTGGAGCAGGTGATGAGCAGCGCGTTGAAGTAACTGGAACATTGGACATTTAAACAAACTTACTGATGTTACATTAGAAAGTCACTAAAAGTGTATTTTTTCCCCTTTCTTTGATCAGTGGATGGGAAAAATGTGCGCAGCATTGTCTATTAATTACTAAATATACAGATTTTGGTATTGCCTAAAAGTCCCCCATGAGATTTTTGCATGCTGTATTTCTTTTATATTCATAATTAATTCCTCTTTCTGACCATGTTCTCTAAAAAAAGTACAGTGCATAACATTTCACAACGCATACAGACATACAAACATGCAAATCATGCAGAAGCAAGTCGATGTTTTTTTTAAAAATTATATTAAATAAATAACCTTATCCAGGAGACGAGCTGTTGTTCTTGGAGGTGGACATTCCACTCCTTTCTGAAGACACAAATCGTCAAAGAATTTGCGAGTTTCTGTGCACACAAACATTTTTTAAAATAAAATTACAAACAAAAAAAACACCACATAAATGAGGCTTATATTGGTAATATGACATCATGTTTCCATTTAGCTCTAAATTACTGTATAATGAACATCAGATACTGAGCCAAATCATTAAAAATATAATGTTACAGCAGACTAGTTATATCACAAACCCTCAGTATCATAAGAGTCGGTGGCTGGGAATTTCACGCCCATCTCCTTTTCCAGATCATGGGTCATACTGATTCTCTTAAAAGGAGGTGTAAAATCAATTTCATAGCTTTGTCCTTCTGGTCCATCAGGGTGATAGGTCACCTTATAACCTCCTGTGATGTGCTTGACCATTCCTGTAAAAGACAGAGGTCTTAAGAGTGAAGCAGATTCATACACTGTTGTATTTTCGGCAATTAGCACATCAGAACTGTCTGAAAAATATTATATAGTCGTATATCGGTTATATAGTTCATAATGATGCTTCAAACGGTACATCTGCATCTGTAAACCTGTGTTGTGGGTAAATTGCACATAATGGCAATACACATGCGAGACGGCAGTGTGACATGTTCCAAACCATACAGTTTACATAACATTTTGGATTTTTTTGGTAGAAAGAAAGCAGAGTGTATGAGGTACTGGAGGTGGAGATGAATCTAAAGAAAAGAAATTTCAATTTGAATCCAGCATATACTAAAATATTTAGTATTTATTATTTAGGACAAAAACAAGACTCATGAAATAGCCTGGTCATTCTGGGCCTCAGCTGACCTCATTCTTTGGCCCATAATGTTGCTTAGTCTTGATATGACCAGCTGCCCAACCCCAGATAATAAAATCACTTCATGCATTTCCCTTCTTATCCTGACACATCCATAGCTCTGAGATAGGGTAAATCTGGACGTCTCAGATCACATGATCTTTTCCCATTGCTTCAGAGCCCGCTCCTTACGCTCCCTAGCAAACTGAAGCCAATTTTTCTGATTTCTCATTAATAAGTGGATTTCCTATGAATACACAGCTGTTTAATTCCAATCCTGAGAGTTCTTGTCACACTGCGTGGGTGTGGAAACGCTCTTATTGTTACTAGTAAACACAGCCGTGAGTTGTACTATCCATTTTTTTATGATTCAACTTCAATCAGCATTTTTTTCCACTTTTTTTTAATTATGCAATTCCCAAAATATGAAGCTCATTATATATTACCAGGAGTAAAATTAAAATGCACACTGAGTAAAACACAAACCTGAGAGAAGTTTCTCCGTGATCTCCATCAGGTCATGGTAGTCAGCATAGGCCATATAAAACTCACATGTCGTGAACTCTGGGTTGTGGGTGAGGTCAATGCCTTCATTTCTAAACTGACGACCGATTTCATAGACACGGTCAATACCTCCAACCACCAGCATCTGTACAGAGGGGGGGGGGGGGGGGGGGGGGGGGGGGGGGGGGGGGGGATTCATGAGAATCGCACTGGCAGCTTGTTTTGTTGGTTTCAATCAGATATTAGTTTAAAAACTGTACCTTATGGTACAGCTCAGGTGCGATCCTCATGTACAGATTCATATCCAGCTCATTGTGGTAAGTGATAAACGGCCGAGCCACTGCTCCTCCAGGAATCAGGTTCATCATTGGAGTCTCAATCTAAAACACAAAGTTTTAATCCAGTTTGACAAATTTATATTGTGAAAAAATGGCAGCAACTGAAAATCAAAATAATTCCACTCCAATCTTTATTTCTCGCCAATCAGGGCATATGTGCGCTCATGGGCAGTGAGTGGGCAGTGATTTCCTCTGAGTACGTTACACTGCCCTATGATGCAGCATGATCAGCAGTTTAAAAAGATTTATGAGTCACAGAATTTTGAATCAGAATCCTTCATTGATCCCAGAGGAAATTGTGTTCACACAGTCGCTCCATTCCAATTATAAAATAAACATAAGTCCAAAATTGGGAGTTACAAATATCTATATAAACAGACACAGAATGAATCCAGTCAGTGAGCAATACATACAGTATTATCAATATGATAAACAGTAGTGGCCTTATACTTTACTGGCCTTGCGGATCGGATCGGTCTGTTGGCCCAGCATGCAACAGCATAGAGGATAGCGCTGGCCACCACAGACTCATGAAACATTCTGTGCAGTGTCCAGCAGATGTTGAATTACTTTAGCCACCTCAAAAAAAAAGAGACGGCTCTGGCCCTTCCTATAGAGTGCGGTAGTGTTTTTAACCCAGTCCATATTATTGTCAATACAGAAACAAACATTTTAGTCTCACCTCAAGGAAACCAAGCTGGTCCAAGAAGCTGCGCAGGTAAGTGATGATCCTGGCACGGGTCACAAACTTTTGCCTTACAAAGTCATTCAGGATCAAGTCCAAATACCGCTGACGAAAACGAGTTTCCTGAAACACACAGACAAAATCTAGACACAAATACCCAAGACAGTAATAACACTGTGCGTGTGTGTAAGCAGGAATGCTGACCTTGTCCTTAAGACCAAAATGCAGGTGAGGAAGCATGTGCAGACATGGAGACAGCAGGGTCATCTCTATGGGGATGATGCTCAGCTCGCCTTTCTTTGTCTTCCCAGGATTACCCCGAACGCCGATGATGTCACCTCGGCGCAATTTATTGTTGACATGAAAGAACTCTTCCTCTGATTTGTAATTCCTGTGAGGAAGAAAGCAACATACAGTTTATTAACTAGAGAAAAATGCACTTACCAGGCAATCTAAAGATGGCCTTGATGCGCAAAAACATTGCGCAAGCTGAGAGGAAATAATCGGCTAGCATAGTTTACTGAATTTTTTACAGATTCAACACAACTCTGATGGTGTGATGTTTGCAATTTTGTTGATTTTGCCACTACAAAGTCATAAAAACATTCGTGATAAGTGACTCAAATCTATGAGCATTATTGTGCATGCGATGCAAAAGTCATGTGCTGACTCTCTACTCCGCTACGCTACGCTAAACAAAGCAATAGGTGGATACATAGCTTAGGCGTGTAAGGCTATGTCCTACCTCCCGTCCCACTGCTTGTTCATTCGATACATAAGGATGCCTGCAAACTTGGATTAAAATCACCAAAAATAACAGTAATATTTTTGGATGAAACTAGGAATCAAACTCAATCTATCTTTTAAGTATACTAAGACTTATAATAAGAAGGTTTGTACTGATACGTGACTTATTTTTGGATTTATCCTGCTGAAAAGGATAAAACCTCCAGAAAAGAAATGGACAGACGAAAAAGAGCGCATCAGTAAAACTAAGGAAGATCACCCATCCTCACATATAAGCAGTGTTAATTAATGACTGTAAAAACACTGGGACAGAAAACCATTGTGGAGTGTGTGTGTGCTACAGATTGGGGTCAAGAATATGTTTTTCACCAATGGATTGAGGACATCTGTGGGAAGTGTGGACCCCACGGCTAGTCTTCTTTAAAAGGTTGTTTGAGTTGAGATCTGATCTTATGGTTTAAGTTGGACTCAGGTTTAAGTCAGGGTTAAAAGTAAAGGTTAGACTTAGGCATTTAGTTGTGATTGTTGAGTTTAGGGTAAGGGGCAAGGGAATGCATAATGCTGATGAATGTCCACAAAGATGGAGGTACAAGAATGTGTGTGTCACAAACCTGGAGTTTGCCATAACCTGCAGCTTGACGCCCTCTCCCCTCAGATCATAGAAGAGCAGTTTGGCCCCTGAGGCCCTCTTGGCATGGACACGCCCTGACAAACGACTCATGTTAAATACATTTCAAAAACTTCCACAGCTGAACTCTCAAAAAAAAAAGTTTTTTGAAGCTTTGTACCTGAAACATTAAGAACGACATCCGAGAGCTGCTCCCCGGCCTGCAGGTGATTATATTTTTCGATGAACTCAGTAAGTGACAGATCGACGTGGAATTTGTGGGGATAGGGGTCCTCGGCAGTTAACTTCAGAGCCTGGATGGCTTGCGTGCGGATCTTGAAGTATTGCTATAATGACAGGATGGAAATCAGATCAAACAGATCCAAAAAAAAAAAAAAAAACTGTGAAAAATCCAATGACATGAATTAGTAACTCTCTCTCTGTATCGAACAATGTTTATAGTTTCAAGTTCACGTTTCAAGTTTGTCATATACAGATAAAAATGAAACATCACTACCGGCAATAAAATTCTTGGACTCAGAGCCCCCTCAACATTGCACTTAAGAAACAAATATTGCACATAAATTTACCATTGAGATTTTTTGTATAAAAATACAAGGAAGAATAAAACTATATAAGTGAAAGGAGTCAAAAAATGCGAGTCCTGATGCTTCTGTACCGTCTGCCTGGTGGCAGGAGTGTGAAGTGTGTGTGGCTGGAGTGGCTGGGATCAGAGAGCTTCCTCCTACAGCGCTGAGTGTAGAGGTCCTGGATGGCTGGCAGTTCAGTCCTGGTGAGGCGTTGTGCTGATCTGACCACCTGCTGTAAAGCTTTGCGGTCCAGAACATTACAGCTGCCGTACCAGGTAGTGATGC
>JAOUQZ010000004.1:2995685-3005716 GCA_028564935.1 Neosilurus hyrtlii
CCACCCTGCAGTCTCCTGTAGTCCACGATGATCTCCTTGGTCTTGCTGACGTTGAGCAGCAGGTTGTTGTCCCGACATCATGATATCAGGGCTCTCACCTCTGCTCTGTAAACGGACTCGTCATCATCTGAAATGCAGCTGATGTTGGTGGTGGTGTTGGCAAATTTAATGACGTTGTTGGAGCTGTGTGTGGCCATACAGTCATGGGTAAACAAGGTATACAGTAGGGGGCTGAGCACACATCCTTGGGGGGCATCGGTGCTGAGTGTTAGTGTTACAGACCCCCTTATCACATTTCCTTGCTGTATATTGGTATCTACTTTAAGATATTTAGGCTTACATACAAATTGAGGTCAGTTGTAAAAAAGTAACGATGTACATTCTTTCTATTACCTACGTTTTTACTGTGTGGCTATAATGAAACCTGAGAGCAGCTGAGGGCCCAAAGAGGGTTTGCACACCCCGCAAACTTAAGTTAACATGGGCCTAAATTATCGTCTCTGTGGTAATGAGTAAATAAAGTCTGAGATGACTGTTTAAATAAGCTAAAATTGCCATTAGCAGTATGCATGTGCGCTGTGCTCGTGTCAAAGGTAACAGCTACCCACCAATGTAAACACGGTTTCATGGAGGTAACATGGGGACTTTGCAATGCACTTGAGACCCCTCATTCATTTTCATTTGCCACTGAATTCAGGGGTTGTGCTAACAGCTTGACATGCTCGCCAATGCGAATCAAATGCAAATGTGGCGAATGAAATTTTCCCAGAATAAGTCATGCTTGCAAAACCAAATTTTTTCAAAAGGTAGGCTAAATTTCATAATGGCTGTCTGACACCAATGCTCTGATACAAGATTCAGAATCAAAGTTACATTTTCCTTAAAGCACTGCTTCAAGCTTGCATCACGTGACTGGTTCATACTGCTTCATCGCATGAGATGCTTTTTCATATCCATACTACTCTATTTTATTGCATCACTATTTCACCATCCAACATTATTTATATTCCTTATAATAGTTTTGAAAAGTGTACGAATTATTTGTACTGATTGATACTTTTGTTATGGACCTCTGCCACTTCTACCACCTCAGTGTCTTCAGCATTTGAATTTTATACAAATTTTAATAATTATTATAAATAATATTTTTTTAATCATCTTTATTAAATTAGACCTTATATGTGTGTCTTGCTGCTATGACAACCAAAATTCCCTCAGGCGATTAATAAAGTCAACTATCTATCTCTTTTTCCCTACTACACTACATACGTTTATAGAATCAACTGACCAATAAATCTTGACGAAAATGTAATTACACCATTCACACAAAACATTAGTTACACTCATCACAAAATTATTAATACATTACTTTGCTGTCTCCTATTTCTCCACTAGATGTCACTGAAATAAAACTGCTTTAGCCACAATGAGTGTGATGCAATTTTTTTCTGGATATCAGACCAATGCCACCAAAAATATGAGGCTAAGACTTCATAAATGTGGATAGAGAATTTTTAGTTTAATTAGCCACAGTGGCTTATAGACTTTGCAGCCTAGTTCAACCCCTGGAACTGAGAGATCCAGAAGGTCGCCATGAATGGGCAAAGTTAGTAAATTGACTCAATTCCATTTCTCTTTATATGGTTTTCTTATGTTAATTAGCATAAAACTAATAGTCATGTGAAACCAGTAGGCATCATGCATGCATGCCTGTGTGGACCCATGCAGAGAGACTCACTTTATGCCATAGGAACTTTTAATTCAGTGAAGGTCCCTACATATATTATAATTAATCTATAAATAATCTTTTACCAAAACCAAAATTTGCCAAAGAAGCTAAGCTGGCCTTATATAGGACTTAATTGTTTCTAGCAACAGCATATAATGGGGTTACTTCTGATTCAAAACTTACATATGCCCAAAACTAAAACAAACTTGCATAGAAATATGTCTAATGGAGTTCTATTAAAAACACAAATATACAAGTTTAGGCCCCTTACCAAAACATGCTTTTTGTAGTGTAAGTGTATAAGCAAAGGCCACAAAGTCCTTTCATTTTCCCGTTACTATATACCACCTTTTTCCGCAAAAATCTTTTAATACACCAACCTTGCTCAAAATATTTAATATCTACATCACACTCCGACATTATTGTTGTTTTTGGTAGCCGTGCTCTGACCTGGACTGACATGCACCATGTGTGGCCAGATGCTGTTTTTGCTTATCAAACAAATTTAGCAGTTATGTCAAGTGTTGTAGCTTTAAAGATAAATATTTTACAGGAAACCTCAATTTTTTTAGAGAATTTGAACTAATTATTTCACCAAATATAATATGACAAAAGTTTTCGGCAATCTGTATTTTTTTTAGCTTTGCAAGTTCAGTGAAATGTGTTTCCCTTTGAGAAGAAATGAGGATTTATCCTAAAAATAACAGATGACCAGGTATAATCACAAAGAAGACTCAAGTTTAACAAGACCAAATACCAACAGACTTATTCTCTACAGCCTGTTTAACCATACAGCCCAACTCAACAGCTGATGCACAATAACAGACAACATACGTTGGGGTCCAGAGACTCCTCGTCGACTCCATCCACAAGATGCTGCTGGTCATTTGCCTCCTTCTTCTGCTCTACTTGCTCCTTGGTTTTGGCCTCCTTCTCTGCAGCCTTTTTCTCCGCCTTCATTCGCCTTTTCAGCTCACTGAAACAAAGACAATGACCTGTGACTCAAACCCTCCTGAACTTAAAGAACATACGATGAGAAACAGCTAAAAAAATAACCAATAAAGGTGATAAGCAGGGCTGAGCGACATGACAACAAGCACAATACTTATATTATTAATAGACTCTGTGCAATATCACTTGAATGTCAAATGAGTCAAAGATTTCACCACTCAATAATATCATAATTTCTAATGTAACAAGTGGAGCACTGTATGTTTTATGAGCAATTAAAAAGCAAATACATTAAAAGGAGTATTTTGAAAACACACAGCAGAAAAAAATCCTCTCTTAATTCATGTACTTGATTGCAATTTTTTTGCCTACATGGATGACTTACTCAAAATGGTAAAACCTTTGAATGTACAACACAGCACTATTGTCCTGGGTACATACAGAAGGGGTGGGCCTTTCTACCTTGTAGAATTTACCCTGTAAAATAGCAGCCCAAGACACAGATGAGGTAAAAAGTAATCATTCATTTTTAAAAAATTAGCAGGTGACATGGTCAAATTGTGTGACTCAATTCTGATAAGTGGTATGATGCATGTTCCGGTATGCACACAACATGCTGTACTTCACTTGAGACAACATTGCCTTGTCAGAAATAAAGCACAACACAAGCAAGTGCATAGTGTACTCTGTAGAAGTATGTGAATTAATAAGCCTGTAATCACTGACAAGTTAAAAATCCGGTGGTCACTGAAACAAAACTGACTGCACATGGGATTTCCATTTTATGCATGAACATGGTTATATAGTGACCTGTGAATACCACAACTTTTTCAATTTTACACTTAAGGTTCCACGTGGGAAACAGCTGCCAAAGGAAGTGAAAAATCTGACTGGTCAGATGTGAATCTGGTCGGTACTTCTTCAGTGAACTCATACAGCTAAAGGAGAAACCCAAGTGAGGGAGCAAGATTCTATGTATGGGGCTGCATGGATGCAAAAACATTTACATTTAAAGAGATGGCATTTATAGATAGCACTAGGGATGGACAATGTGATCTTTATTATACTGTCGATGATCCTGGTTTGATGCATAATCTGCTTTTCACTACAGCTGCACAGAACTTGGCATTAAGAAAAACATTTGCTACTCCACATGAACTTGGGGCATGTAGGCATGCAAGGAGCCATACCCAAGTCCCCAGAAGCATGACAGAAGGGGAACATTTCAAAACCAAATCCAAAACCACTGCCAAAATAACAGCATTTTCTAAGGAAAAAAAGTGAAAACAACGGCTCGGTCAAGTATGTCGTCGGACACGAATCCAAAAGAACACGTTTGGGGTATTTTAAAGTCCAGGATATTTCTATTTATTTGATATCAATACTTGATTTGAAACTAAACATATGCTTGCAAACACGGCAGCATCTTGCATCTTCTTTTTTCTTCTTCCGGCTGCTCCCATTAGGGGTCACCACAACGAATCATCATTCTCCATCTCGCTCTGTCCTCTGCATCCCTCTCCATCACACCAATCATCTGTATGTCCTCCCTCTCCACATCCACAAATCTCCTCTTTGGCCTTCCTCTTCTCTTCCTAGCAGGCAGCTTCACCCTTAATATTCTTCTACCAATATACCCTTCATCCCTTGTCTGCACATGCACAAACCATCCCAATCTAGCCATGGCTTCCATTACCAGAAAGTTTGGTCATGTTGAAAACTGCTGTAGGACAAGTGTGGGATCAATTCAACTGTACAGTTTTTCCCCCACCCAACTAGTTTCTTCATTTGTACATTTCTTAAGCCCACATTTGCAAAAAAAAAAAAACCTGAATCCTAAATCTATCATAGTGCCCACAGTGGTCCCATCCATGGTTCTCATACATCAACCAGCTATGTGTAATCTTAACAAAAACAAAACTGACAGCTGTTTTTTTGTTTAAGAGCAAATACCTGATTGTTCAACTTATTAGAAATGCGGTTGCTGTAAGATGATATTTTAACCACTTGACATGTCGGTGATATTGCACTCACTTCTGTTGCATACCGCGGAGGGTGTTGCGGAGGGTGTCAAGATTGTGTTAAAAAGAGTTTTGTTTTTTTTTAAACTTTGCACACACAAAAAACAAAACAACAACAATAAAAAAAAACCACCAGATTCATCAGCTTATAATATGCACGGAACAAAATATAATTAAGTCCAAATATTGATTAACTGAATTAGAGCTGGGTGAAAAAATCGATTAAAATTATCAATGAAAACTAGCAAATTAATACAGAGAATACTTCCCAAATTATTTTTAAATGGCAAATTTTTTGTTCTACTTACTTCAGCTTCCCCATAAAGTCTGCACTGGGCTTGCACCCCATCGAGGGTTCTCAAAAAATGGTATAATTCAAAGAATGTGTTCGCTGTTCCTATGTTGATTTTGTTGAAATAAAATTGGTTTAAATAATCCCTTTATAATAGTCATAAGCCGGGTACAAGGTAGGAAGAAAATTCGCACATTGAATTTTTAGGCCACATCACCCAGCCCTAATATAGATATGACTCACAGCGTGATATTGCCCAGCCCTAATGACAAAAGGTTGGTTGTTTATTTTTCGTTTCCCCCACCACATTAGATATAAACACCACCAACCTTTTGTCACCTCTCCAGCGCCATCCTTCAATAATCGAAGGCACCGTTTGTTTAATGTGGGGTGCAAACTTCTGTACCCGTAAGCCGACGACCCGGCACACGGGCTGCCTGGCTGCTCTAACCAGCGTCAACATGATGTGTAGGTCCTGAACCAAGAAAATACACACGTAAGAATAATTTGTTTAGCTCCACCCCCTATATCTACAAAACATCGAAAATATTTCCACAATACAGTCATTTAATTTGTATCAAACTACGCAGAAATAAACAAACAAAAACCTTAATGACAGAAACATGCTTATAAAACTCTTTCCTTCTTGGCAGACAGGAATGACAAGCACAAACAAATCGCAGGGGTGCACTCTCTTCTCTGGCTTACAAATAGCTTGTTATATTCTTTCATTATGAAGTGAGCTGGGGTCCGTTCTCACTGATTTTCAGTTGCTCTGTTCGCACTGGTCAGTAGATCACATTTTCATCAATCAGTGACCAGCACAAACTTCAGATGTATTTTTATATTACTTAAGCTTCAATCTTTTTAAAAAGCCCCGAGAAGCGATGTAGAGGGGATAAAATGTAGTTTTGCGAGATCTCATTCCAAGTTTACCAAACTAACCCAAGAGTAAATTGACTAAAATAAAGATTTATAGATTATAGATGTATATAAAACTCCCCTTCAATGTTTCTTCCAGAGTTTTGTAGTTTTCTTTTTGTCTCACAAAAGAGCTAAAGAAACATGAAAATAGAATGACTAACTTCCCCCACACCATTAATGTCCTTTTAATAATCTGTTTTTTTAAGTGCTTTTACAAAACTCCATGTTGCTATGGTAACGTGCACAGTAACATGTTAAGTGAATAGCTCCATGTACCTGTGATTAGCTGCTTGGCCACATTTTCTTTTAGTGATACAGTTCATTATGTTCAATTATTTGGTATTTATCTATTGCGCACAGAATACTCTCTCTTTATATTCAAGGTGGGCGATCGTATAAAATACTGCCTCTACATGTGGAGTCTATGCTAACAAAACACAGATGAGGAAACTGTTGATGAAAGTAAGGTGCTTTAATTAAAAGTAAAGTGGTTTAATTAGCCCCTTTTTTTACAGCTAGTTAAAAACAGGTGATTAAAATTTTTAATAATTATCAACCGGGTCCAAAACGTTCATGATTTTCTGTACACCAATCATTGCTATGCAAATTTGCTTTGTATAAAAATTGCTGAGGTTCACTCATTTTCAGAGTTTTCAAAATAAAAAGCATAAAAACTCCCTCTCCAGGTTCCGATGTTATATTTAAAACGACTCTAACAGGTTTAACACATTCGCTCTCCTAAAAGCACAGCTAGGCCCATGTTAATGTGCGCGAGTAAGAGGTTAACATGGCTGTCTGTGTAATCTGGTGATAGTAGCCCAGTCTGAACGATCAGGGAAACACAGCACCAACATACAGAACTGCACAGAGGAGTGTCAAATAAATAAGAGGAGAAAATAAACTAAAATTTCCAACAGCTTTACGTTTAATCACTGTTAGTACAGACTGGGTTACTGTCACCCATACAGATTACACAGGCAGACATGTTAACGTGTTACTGAAGCACATTAACATGGGCCTAGCTGTGGTTCGGGAGAGAGAATATTACTATACATTATTCACTGTTCCCTCGACGCACTGGTAGTTAGGACCCGTACTGGTGAATGAAGAATATTTTAACATGCAGTTCAAAACCTGCCGCACTTATTTTAATGGCCTACAAATACGATTTATAGTCTGGACGAATCTGTAGAAGGCAAAGAGCACATTTTAAGCTGTATCACCCACCTTGTCAGTGTTAAGAGAATTGTAGTGCAAAGACAGAGCAGCAAATATGACAAACACAAAGAGAATGTAAAGCTTCACGTTCCTCCACTACATACCTCAGGAGTGTATAGATAGGCCTGGTGAAGGTGATACTGACCTGAAACTATATTTTATGCTGCGCTGTGGATGGACACAGCATAACGCTTTTATGCATTAACACAGGACATGGATTATCGGTGATTTTGTTCACACAGGGCATCTGAACACATAAAATACATTAGTTATTTCATTACTTTTGTATTTTATATTGTAAAAACCCATTTAAAGATGACTGGTCATTAGAAATTAATGGGCAAGTCTACAATTAGTATATCAAATAAAATTTGTCCAGGTGTCTTTGATCAGTATTGTTTTAATACAGTATTCTCACAGCTCTGGTTTATAAAGTTTTTAAGGCCATGCTCACAGTTATTCTTTGGCAGCATGAGGATCTGAATGACGTCAGACTATGAGACTGATGAGGAGGGAAAAAAATTTAAGAGGAAAATAAAGAGGAAGGAAAATTCAGTGATGAGGAAAAGAATCCTGCTGAGGTTAGTGTCAAAAATGGGAATTTGTCCTGATCCTCATCCCCACCTGAGAGGAGATGTCACCTTTCATCTGAAAATCAGGATGACACCAGGGTCAACGTGAAGCGTGATGCTAAAAATTGTGTGTACCCTTTTCCTTTATCACATCTTGTATGTTTTCCTCCCAACTTCAAGAATTGGCAATAGAAATACTGAGGAATCATTATAGTAGCTTTGAAAATGGTGATAAATCTGATGCTGTACTGATGGGATTGATTTCTGAAGTCATTCTCATGACTGAATCATACCGGTCAGTTTTGACCAAAAACATAAAAGATGCTATTTTGTGCCACTAATTAGAAAATTTAAATGGTTTCAAAACAGCATCATTGTTAACTGTTGAAATGAAATGAGTCTGTCATGAATAGCACAGTGGGTCATCTGAATATTTGTTATAGTCAAACTAATATCTATATTTCATTAAAAAATGATAAATGTTAACAAGTCATTGCAGCACACACCAATAGCAAATCTTGTAACTTTCACAAAAAGATGTACAGAACACTGGGTAATAATTAATGTACTTAAATAAAAATCATCTAAAACAGATCCGTTACGTTTAGCAAAAATTAACACAACAGGAGTGTTAATGTTCATGGGGGGAAATGCTGCTGATTAACCAGCAAATGTATTTTATTTCACCGTGTATCTCACAAATGCTGACAAACGTAGCACCTTCTGGGTTTCATCAGGGTTCGTAAAAGGTTGCTACACAGTTCGCTAACAGGTCTTAGGGTCGCAAACAATTTTTCTTGTTACAAGAACGTATTTTTCGGCTAACAGTTGCAAACATTTGCAAAACAGTTGTAAGCGTTTGCGAACGGTTGTAACATGGTTCTCTAAAGTTATTTTAGGACTGCCAAGTAGTGAACACAATGCTGGGGAGGGTTTGCTTGCCTTTTTAAAAAATAAACATAGGGTTGGGTCCATCAGCCATCAGTCGGGCTTCTTCCTGACAGTTGTAACACTCTCGCTAACATCACTAATGTTGATAATTCTCACTAAATGTTGCAAAACGACAGGAGCGAACGCTGATTTTGGGCAAAATTCACTACATTCATCATCATTCGCTGCTGTGAGACACAGGCTTAAATGCAAAGTTGTCATCAACCAAAAATGCTTTTCAAACACCACTTCTCAGCCATATAATATCTAATCGTGTTTAGGTCATGATTTCTGTTATGATATTAAATCATACTCAACATATTTTCATTTTATTCTTTTTTTAAATGATTGGGAAAATGATTAGGTTTTTTTAATTAGGAAAGAAGTGATATAAATGATTATATTCCCCAACACACATGCTCTCACTATGAGATGATCCTACATGCCTCCAGATCACGACACGAAAAACCTTGAACAAGTTGGAAACTCGTTATTACGACCGTATATGGAGACCACGTGACAGGGGAACAGGACTAAACACCGGAACCATCAGGCTAAGAACACTTGCTAACCAATAACACGTGTGGTTTGGCTAGACAGTTAGCTTACACTGCTCCTGTTTACTTTAAATACTTTACACTCAACTCTAAGGGTTATAACTAAACGGCTAGTAAGCTGAGCTGAGCTAAAGTTACCTCTAAACGAGAGAATGTTGCATCATTCACTACAGATCGAGCTATCCGATTAAGAGCGAAAGCGTTTAGAAATCTCCCTGCAAAGCTCTGTACGCTTACCAGAACCTCACATCCCAACCGTGTTCAACTCACAGTGTCGCTCTAATAATTCACGTGACTGTAAATATCAGAATAACTGCATACTTTTTACTGAGCTTCTCTCCATTTGCCACCACATCCGCCATCTTGCACGAGTCTTCACGCTGCCTGCAACCAGACTCCACGCACGAGGAAGGTCCTTCAGTAAACTCCGCCCCCTGTGAAATGATAGGATAAGGATTTTAACCATAGACATAATAAAGAATAGACGCCGCATTGACCGCTACTGCTACTAGCAGTGCCGCCATCTTGGACAGGTATCCACTCTACTTAGTGACAGGCGCAATAAAGTGTGTACGCATGAAATCCATTGTAACTCTGAATACTGAACTGATCTTTAAGCATTTTTTTCGTCTTGGTCCAAATTTCTTATATGTGGTTATGGTACAAAACAAATGATTTAGCGTATTTAATATTAATTACCGCTAATGTAAGATTCTGATAGACTGTATGACATGCTAAAATTATAAACGCGTCCAAGTGAACACACACACACACACACACACACACACACACACACACACACACACACCATAAAGTCACTCTGAGAAATGCACCTGC
>JAOUQZ010000004.1:3036056-3061147 GCA_028564935.1 Neosilurus hyrtlii
AAAAAAAAAAAAAAAAAAAATATATATATATATATATATATATATATATATATACATACCCACACACACACACACACACACACACACACACACACTTTTCGTTTATTTATTTTTACACACACAAAGAATCTCATTGACTACTTTTCTATTGAATCATAGATGAAGTCTTAAGAATTCACATATTATAGCTCACACAGAGTAGGTATACACACGTCATTCATATCCTGTCCTTTCCTTTCTTGAGTGAGTTTACTTTTTCTGTAAGGGAAATTTTACAGCTGCTTTAGAAAAGTGTAATTTTCAAGGTGAGGCCTGAATTCCTGTAGCAAGTTCTTCGTTAGCATGGAATCCATATTTCGGGTCAAAGCAGAGCCTTCCTTCCTTCCTTTATTCATTCATTCATAAGTTTGAAAACTAAAACAAACTAAGGTAAGGTGGGACTTATTCTATCAATAAGGAGTATTGATATGCATACATTTTTAAAACGACCGCAGTTTCCCCAGACGCCTCCTCAGAGTCAGGCCACTGCCCACCTCTGATGAGAGTTTTTAACGTTCATGATGTAGATCCCGAACATTGACTTGACATCTACATGGGTCTTGCAAGATTTAACCTTAAGATGGTATTATGAGCCATTTTCAAACATAAATTTATGTTTTTGTTTAAAAAAAATAAAAATAAAAAAAAACAAGTAATCTTGCCACCATTGCTAATGTGTTTTATTAAGTACTGCAGTCATATCATTTACTTTACACTTCATCAAATTCATCAGAGTATGCGCAAAATCTTTAAATAATGTGAAATTTCAAAGTGGTAATGAAAAGACATTTGCATTGTTTAGTTATTTGTTGCCTTTACAACGTTTCCATTACTTTCTATGACTTTCAATGTGTTGGCCTTGAACATCAGCACTCTACATTTAACCTAACACAAAACTTGGCCATCATAATGGAAAAACTCCTGAGCATTTTATAAATGGAAGACGGCGGTATTATATTCTGCAATTTAAGAGCCAAAAGCCAGGGACTGGCTGCTGACCCCCCTGTCTAAAGACAGCATGCTATTTTGGGCTAACAAAAGCACAATGCCCTCAAACCATGTTTAGTATGCCAATGAGCATCGCTGGACCGTTGGGTGTTGGAGAATTGACTTGTCACTTTAGGGGAAGTCACTACCAAGAGGTAGAAGTAAAATAATTGAACTGTATTTCCACTTTTCCCCAAAAACCACAATTTGCATTCACAGCTGTTCTGACACATTAATAAAAACATTGTGTTCTTTATTATATTTTACATCTAATATATCCACTTTGTTTCTCTGCTGTGTGACAGAGGAAATGGTAATAGAATAGCTAATGACAAACCTCCGCTTTGAAAAACATATCAGGCACAAACGAAGAGATTATGGACGCAGACAAGCTCATTCAGCAAGCTCTTCTGTCATGAATTCAAAAAATAAATCTAGTGGGGTCTGTTTTTAAATGCAGTGTGAAACTTGGTTAGACAAGTGTGCAGGTGGAGGCAGACATTTGCTTCAGTGAACACCATTAAAAATGTGTTTACCGCAATGAGGGACAAAGACACTCTATTCATAAGGGCTTCTGGGCAAACAGGAGGCTCGGAGGTGCATTTTAGAGAGACAAAAACAGCTTTATGGCCACGGCTAGGTCACCATCCACGTTTCTTTATGGACGGCGTTATAATAGTTGCTGCAGTTTCCTTGTTAAATCTGCTGCATTTGTTCTAAAAGCTTCACGCTTCATGTTCTTACGTGAGGCTTTTAGGGGATTTTACTTATATCAGCTGCATCAGAGTATTATACATACAAAGAAAAACAATAATTTTCACTTTTTATTGAACTGTAGCACTTCTCAACTGACTAAAATGCTTGTTTAAAAGAAAAAAGACACAACTATGCGAAAAGATGAATGGAGACAAATTCCTGCCAAATGTTTTGATATTATGAAAAAAAATTTATTGCAAGACTAATATTTAAAACTATTTAAAAACTTCAAATTTTACCTGAGCCTAATAAACAATGAACAATCATGTACCAAAACAGGAACACACTGCCACCCCAATTTTCACTGGTACTGCAACTTGCACACGTGCAATGTTAATATTTGAGGACGTGCTCAGAGGACATGCTGCTTATGCGTACATGTTCAGAATATTCAGGCCCTGAACAGAAGAACACTCACACAGCGGCCATGAGGGCAAGTGTAGTTCAGTTCTAAATTTTAATTTTTCAATAATTTTTTTTCTCCCATAGGACTTAGCTCTATACAGATTTCTTTTTAACACTGCTTGATGGGAAGTAAAGTCCACTGTAACGGCTACATGAATGCAACTGACTGTTCTTCATTTTCAAGTTCTACAAAATGCAACATCACAGCTCCACATCTGACTAAATGTGCCGTGCATGTTGTGTGTTTAAAATAATGAGGCATTTCCAAAGCATAACCTAGAGGGGCATTCCTAGAGTACAATGTACATCTGCCACAAAGCACAGAAATGTAGAAAACAGGCTCTATGTGGGTACTGGTTTTAATTACTTATGCATTGTTTTACAATATGCTCTATAATACTTGTATACCATGTGACCAAATTAGTAATAAAACACTCTCTTTTGAAGGAATATGTACAGGATTTTCAAATGTGTCTAATAAAAAAAAAACATATATATGTTTGTCTAATAGTCTACTACAGTAACTGCGTGTCTATCCACATTTGTTTTAAAGTTTTAAGTGTTCTATTTCAAAAAATTTTGTGACCTTACTCTGACCTTGATCTTTGACCTAGACATTCCAAAAGCAAATAATCTCCGGTTCTCAGGTAGGGAAGTGTCTGCAAAGTTTAGTGAAAATCCTAGCACAGGAAAATCCTTTCCACCTGCCCAGGTGGGTAGATAAAAAATAAAATAAAGAAATAAAAAGCAGTTGTCCCCTGATGGACCGTGATCTGGATACAGACGAAGGGAAGTATTTCAACAGATCAATCTGATCATATGAACAGTTTAAAAGATATTTAAACAAGACCGGACAAAAGAAATGGCAGTTTTCTCCTTAGTTTCAAGTACATGGCCACATAAAATTATATTTTTAATTAATCTATTAATTACATTTTATTTTATTTTATTAAATTTTTTTTTTGAATGAAATTTTTATTTTTTTATTTTTAAAATTATTTATAACCACAAATTAAGCCATAATAAAATTTGTAATGCAGATCACAATCAGTGGAGCTGAAGATGATTTTTTTTTTACTCTTTGAGCCCACCCTGCTTTTCATGTTTTGTTTTCATGTTTTAAGCTGCTATCTTATCGTTTTTCCTTAAAAGCTATTAGTAAGTTAGCAGAGTTTGTGAGGGTGTGTCTACAAAATGACAAGATAGCCATGTAAACACAAACTGACATTCCAGACACCAAAGACGTTTTCCTAAGAGGTTTTCGCAGCCATGCAACACTTTTCTCCTGAGTTCACGCTGTAAACCACTGGTTTTGTTTTGGTTCTTCGGCATGCTCTTCGTTTTTTTGCAAATTATTTGTAATGCACATTGGTTCTACTGGTTTCTATAAATTGCCCATAGGTATGAATGTAAGTGAGAATGGTTGATTGTGTCTGTTTCCAGTCAGGTGGGATTGGCTCCAGCATCCACTGTGACCATGACGAAAAATGCAGTATAGATTATCAATGATGCGTAGATAAACAAGTAAAAAACAAAAATAGACTTTTGATTGACAGTTTGTAAAGTATAAAATCAGTAAAGGTCAGTAACCTGAAGTGCTTACAAGATAAACTTTCTTAATGCATCACCAAGTGGGCATGAGCACTGACCTTTGATGCGATACAGCTGAAGCGAATACTAATCAAAATGTCTGATCGCTGCAGTGTCTAAATACCCTGCATTATACAGCTGCACACCTTTTATAAGGACAGTATCCTAAAATGCAGTCACTGGAATTGTCCATGATGGCACATGTAGCTCTGTTCACATGCATACATATACTATGAACTTGTAGGGAACCAGGCATCTACTGCATGTTTCACTCGGAAACATTTGAAGGGTGGGAAATGAAGAAGGTTTCCTAGGCAACCAGAGCTCGGAACGGAATATCCAGTCAACAAGCGAATGGCCCTAGTGGCAAAGCGGTGAGTGATGAGCGAATCGCTTCCTGTGTGTACGAACCTTTATGCTGATTAAATCTCTCTTCCCTGTTACACTAACGACCACGTACAGGCATGGAAAATATGCGTTCAGAGCCCTGACTGCGCTGTAGAATCCATACCTGGCCTGTTTCTCAGTGTTTCCAAACACTCCAAGAGAGAAAGTTCCTCCTTCAATTTCCTCTCACATAACCAGCACACAGAGACTGCTGTTTAAATCGCAGACCTGAGGAGAATGAAAACAGAGCACCGTTCATGGAGACAGTCATTTCACTGCTCTTCTGTTTATGGCTGAAAATCTCTAATAACATCTTTTTTAATGACGACATTTCCTCTAAGTTTCATTTGAGTGGTGAAGAGCAAATGTTCTCACAGAAATTTATGCACTTGTTAAGTAAAAAGTTTTTTTCACCAAAAACAATGATTTTAAAAATTACTTAGTTAGAAATAGTTAAGGATAAAGATGATCAATCAGCAAAACTCTGTGGCTATTCTTTTTAAGTAGGAGTCAAACTATGGCAGGAACATTAAAATGCCCCCACAAGAAAAAAAAAAAAAACAATTTTATTTTTAGTCACCTGGTTTTCCATAAAACCAGAGACAAACCTAACTATTAACCTCCCACCATTCTCTGCTTATCATCTTGTAAGTACAGGTAATTTGCACACCGTTGACTATGGAAGAATAAAAAAAAGAAATAAAAAAAAAGACAAGCAGTAAAGTAAACTTCCGAGTGGTAGTGGAACAAGAAAACAGAATAACAGATTTGGAAAACTCAGCATCTAACAAAAATGGGTTAAAAAAACAGCATGAGGGATCTAAAAGGCACCTTTAAAGGTTCACTGGGGTGGAAAGGGGGTGGCAGAGATTTAAGTGAGGGTTTAACGTTTACAGCTGCGTCCGCATAAGTGCTGCCGACAACACCATAGCAACAAGAGCCACCATCTCCTCATTCGGCAGGCTTTCATCACACACCGAGAGGCTTTCAAAAGCAGCACAGGAAAAAAGAAAAAAAACAACACGACACAACAGCATTACCACTCCTACTGGTTCAAATCTCTAAAAATTATCATCTCTTTGCAAAATTTTTTCAAGCAATGCGAAGTGGGTGGGTACAAAGTTCAACAAGCTGAACTTTCATGTGAAGTGATTCAAGTGATAACCAATCAGAACAGAGATTAAAGATTTCATTGATTAACTTATGCAAGATAATAATAATAATAATTACAATGATAATTGCTATTTATCATGATAACGAGCTAAAATAAACTAAAATAATACAAGATAATGATAATAGAGTTCTCACAGATCTACTGTAGGGAACTAGCTCAATGCAGACATACAGTAGTTTCACCCGGAAAGATTTTTAAGCAGGAAAATGCGAGATGTTTACCTAGGCAACAAGAGCGACAACATTTCAGCAGGGAGGTGATTTGCTTCTCTTGCAAAGTGATTTGCATGTAGTTTAGTGGCAAAAAAATTTGCGTATCACTCGTTGCTTCCTGCATGGATGCTGCTTATGACACACATGTAAGCAAAAGGTCTAGATCCAGATAAGGCCAGCACCGACAGTACAAACATGCTTCTATGTAAATGAGCCACTTCTTCCAAGTGTCACCATGTAAATATAAATCCTTTTTTTTTCCAAATACAAATTCTTTTGAAATTCTTCTGTTGTTTTATCCAAGATGTAATTTCGCCAAAGAACAGCTTTAAAAAAAAATGCAAAGATCAAACTAATTCAAAACATTGTATAGTAGAACTGAATTTTTTATTTATTTATTTATTTTTTCTGTAAATGTATTTGTAGTATAAATACCCAAGCAGACGTGTACCCAAGCAGATGTGTAAACAGATTCTTTTAGGGCAATTGACATACTGTAACTTCGTGGCCACTAGACTGACCACAGAGTTCAGAAACAAAGACATGCAATGAAGAGCCTCAAATTAACATTGTGTGTTACCAGTTAACAAAAAAATGAACATAACAATCGCACTGCGTCCAAACTCTCCCACGTTCCCCAAAACACTTCCCACTGGATTTCTGTCAAACCATGGATCAATTAGATAAACTTGCGGCCACTGCCTGTCTTCACTAAATCCAAGCTTATTATCAGAGGGTATAAGAATGTATTTTTTACTCTTACACAATGTCAACATGACCAAATGTGGACAAACAAGAAAAAAGCAAGTGGATCTAATAAAGAATCTTCAAATAAAGGGAATTAATCAGAAAAAATATTCAACAAATACACACAGGTGTTTTATATGAAGTACCAGAATTTTACCACACAGACATGCATGTCACATACACCGATCAGCCAAAACATTAAAAGCATTGTGAATAATTAACAGTTAATTAACAGGTTTAAAATGGGCACGTTCAGAGAGCTAGCAAGGTGCAAATCAATAAAACATTATTATTATTTTAATTACACTGTAAAAAATTTAAAGATATCTGTTCTTATTTACAGAAGAGCCAAGGACTGGAGGCCTGTTCCTCACAGCAAGCCACTAACTTTTCATTTGGTGAAGGAAAATGTCTAATTCTTTAATAAATAAACAAACAAACAAACAAATAAATAAATAAAACACTTTCATTTCAAATTTTGTTGCCTTTCATGGAATAAGTCAAGAATGAATGGAAAAGCTGGCTGGTTAACATTAGTGGATAGATAAGCAGGAATCATGACTGCTTCTATTTTTTTTCTGTGGTGACATAGCTCCTAATGGTATATGAAGTGATATCCTTGTAGATTAGCCAGTAAGAATGAGCAAATCCTTGTATCCAGAGGGTATAAGTAAAATAACCGGTTATCTCAGTATAGTGGCATCTGCCAAGGAGTGGGATCTACTGGGCAGAAAGTGAACAGTGAACAGTTATTTCTCGAAGTTGATGTGTTAGAAGCAGGAAAAATGTTGTTCACATTTTTATTTAGGCATCACACTGTGATAAAATACTGGGTCTACTCATCTCTAAAATGGCAGGTATTGTGGGGTGTTCCTGGTATATGGTGGTAATTACCTAGCAAAGGTGGCAAGAACAAACAGTGAACTAGCAAGACTGTCATGGGTGGCCAAGGATCACTGATGCATGCGGGAGGAGTAACAAAGTCTAGTACGTCTGGTCTGATCTCACAGAAGAGCTTCCGGAGCACAAAATACTGAAACTGTGAATGCTGGCTATGACAGGACACTTTGCAGCATTGCAGCTTACTGAGTATGGGGCTCTCTCGCTGCAGACCAGTCATGTGGTTTTAATGTTATGGCTGAACCATGTGTTTAATCAATCCTGAAAATCAGGTTGCTGAGGGCACTGCTTCTTCCCAAGTCAGCAAATGTGTAAACATTGTGTTCTATTGTTCTCAGTAAAATAAAACCCCTCAGACTCTGACATGTGCCTTTGAATAGTGGTAGCCCATGTCATAATTCCCAGTTGGAAACTAAAACGTCTGCCATTTCTATGTGGAATACATTAAGTATTTCATTGGAATATAAAATCATAATGTGCATTCAGTTTTCTAAGGTTAAACATTTTGTTAATTTAAGCTGCCTCAATGACTGATTTGTTCAGGTACATGATTCTCTAGATGTTTCTATAGTAAATAATATGATTAATCCTCTCTGATGTCTGTCAAATTCCTTATTTTCTTTGAACAGGAAAAACAGTCAAATGCTTTTAACTCAAATCACACTTTGCCATTTACCATCAGCATACAAGCAGCACAAAAAAGCTAACGAGAGCAAACGGGAGTGTGAACCAACCAATAGGGGAAAAAACAGGACAGGCACCGTCATTTTGTAGTCTTCTTTCAATAAGCCTACACTGTAAACAAGTCAAAAGAACTACATGGCCCAGAAGTAAACAGTGCTTCCGGTCGCTGCTTTCCGCCGGAATTACCACAGATGAACTGTTTCTGTTGCCATAGCTTCTGAAATAAAACTGCAGAACACAAAATAATCTAAAAAAGAATGAGGTGAAGATCGAATCAAATTTGTTGTTTTGCCTAATGACTAAAAGAAGAAAAAAAAATGGGAGCGATATAGGAGCGGGATGGGAGTGGGAGTCATTTTACAAGGAGTGTGATGGGACAGGAATTTTTTTTTTTACTCTGGCCTGAGATTGGGATGGGACAAGATTTTTTTCTATGGGAGTGGGATGGGACAGGAGTGATAATCCATTCCCGTATCACCCTCTAGTGCGCACCACATCCAATGCATTCTTACTATGACCAATCAGATCATGCCATATACTTACCATGTTCTCACTGCATCCCTCAGGTCCTTATAAATACTTTTACTCATGCTGCACTTTTTCATTAATTCTGCAAATTTTCTTGCAGATTTCTTGCACATTGTGTTTGACAAGTGTGTGCCATACTATAAACTCCCTACTAGGTTTTAGTTATGTCATTACTACAACAATACCGTTAATATATATACACTATTAAGTTCTTACTGTGTCTTGATTCAACCACAATAATGCTACTTGTTTTTAATATGTCAAAAAGTTTGACCGCATCCACCACGTACATTAAGAACATACCACATTCTAATTGGTTTCTACTGGGTTCCTATTATGTAGTACAATGTCTATCTGCACAGTTTTTAGAGGACATAATGGGAACATGGCTGTATGGGATAGGCCATAATTTAAATCACAAAAAAGAGATGTTGGGCAAATATCAGCTTTGACAAACAATATCCTTTTTATAAACTTGTACATCTTACAAACAGCACAAAACAGCAAGGTGACAATTTTTAACACCAAAAGAAAATTCCAAAGGTGCAAAATGTTATTTAGTGTAAACCTGTATACTTATTTCATTGTGTTTTCATCGGGCTCTCTGGGTGGGAGGAGCACACTTACATTCCTCTGTCAATCATAGCAAGAATCATGAGTGTCTGTAAGCTCATGTATGTGGAAGAAGGTGGCTCTTGATGCTCTGCATGTGTTACCTGCCCTGTGATGCAAGTGGGTGGTGTATGCTCAAAAGAAAAATGCATTAGTCTTTATCCTGCCTGCTTGTTGCTGTTGAATAATAGGTGAAGAGTGGATGGTGGGAAGGAACTGAGAGGCGATCAAACTGAAGGAGATTTGTTTTAGTGAAGTCACGTGAGCATGAGTCTGTCCTGTGATCCTGTGAGTAAAGAGTATGATGTATGCATACACATGTGCAGATTCAGGAAACAGCACTGGATTATAACAAGTAGATTACTGTATTACATCAAGTAATTTTTTACATTTTAGAAACTGGCCTACTGTGCCATGTGAGGAGGTGGCACAATTTCCAAAGACGCAGATTCCTGTGGACATAGTAGAGCTCAGTTCCGAGTTTGCAATTGCTGTGTATACCAGCAGGAAGAAGGAGCAACAGGAAGGGACATACAGTGGGCTTGGATGAAAGTCAGACCTCAAAGTGCTGAGGAATTTAAGTTATTTCCACAAGTACCAACAATCTCTGTCTCGCTCTCACAGATTCAGGTTTTTTTTTGGTTTGTTTGTTTGTTTTGTTACGTTTGTGTTATTTATTTTCTCTCTAGAGCTAGAGACAAAAAAGAATGCATTCATAAGTGTAAACAAATATGTTATAAAAATTTAAATTGATAAGCAAAAAGCATTTGGACAGACAGACAGACAGACACACCACATTTATTTATTTATTGTTTTCCTTTTTTGAAAATAATTTGTTAAAAAAAATTCCCATTTTACTTTGCTTTTTTATGTTCCATTGTAGTATACACTATAAAAATTGTTTGCTAAAAATGGACTATTCAGCGATATCTACCTCACCTCCTATAAATAAACATCATATATAGTGAAGCATAGTAATGGGAGCACCATTACAGCACTGGGCTAGGAAACACCCTCTAAGGAACCATTCATAGACCCGGACATATAAACAGAGAATTTGTCGTCACTGGTCAAGAGACTGAGACCATAGGAAGATGTTACAACAAGACAATAACCCTACATGTGCAGTCAAAATAACTTCATACTCAGCCATAAGTTATAAAATTGAGAGTCCATCTACTGAGAGGTAAGACTATTTGCCAAGAAAAATGCTCTAAAATATAACCACAATTCTGCAAGAAGCGAATCTTACCGCAGATGTCTTGAAGCTAGAATTATAGAATAATAATAATTATTATTATATTAATACCAATAAATATATTTCTAAATTATACTTTTATGCTTATACACATATATTGGTATTTATCAGCATAAAGAAAAAATACATTACTGAAGTAAATTTCAAGTGCACTAAAATATATTCAATAACAAAAACAAAAAGTAGTTGAATGCTTATTTCTCCTCAATGTTAATTTGCTTGTGTACAAAGTAGCCCATGCATGCATGAATGACATAAAAAAAAAACACTCTGGTCAATTGTGAAAGTCAGACTGATTTATGATTTGCAAATCACATCAATTGTGAGTCATGCCTCTCTCATGTTCTGTTCTGGGGCTTTCCCTTTCAGGTCACCTGACTTCCTTCGGCTCGGGCAGTAATTGCCGGCTCCGCCCTGATCATCTCCACCTGTTCCCCATCATTGCTCCAGGATAAAGGCTCCGTGTCTTCCCCTGGCCCATCGCCAGATCGTCTTGTGCCATCATAGAGAAAAGTGTTTCTCATAGCCGCACCACGATCCAGCCGACTATTCACTGGCGTTCATGCACCTAGTCACCCCGAGTACTAAAATAAAGGATCCCGGTTTGCACCTATCTTGTCGTGTACTGTCCTGCATTTGGGTCGGTCAGTTTCCTGTTACCAGTTCTTACATCAATGCATTTACTTATATACATATGCATGGTCACATACTAAATTTTGTTTAGCATAATGTAGCCAGAGAGGCATGTTGCATATATTGTATTTTAATGATTACCTTTTAAAAGAATTTTAATTTATTAACTTTTTAGCATCCTTCACTTGGCCACCTTTGTATGACGCTGCAGCTGACAAAACTCGTTTTTAAATAAACACCCTCTATAAACACATTTGATTTGACTTGTTTTGATTTGACTATAGGGCTCTCAGCAATACCACAAAGAGAAAAGGTCATAACAGTTTTAAAAACACAATACCAGTTCCTTAACAAGTATAAACAGAAACACTTGTGTGTAAATCCAACAGTTTCACACAAGCCGCCAGTAGCAGCACCTCTCCTTGGGTGAATGATTAATCGATAAGAGCATGAGGCCAGCGTGTTCGTGGGAGTAACCATAAACAGCTTTTACCGATGATCATTCACGCATCAGTTATTTACCCATCAGCCCGTGAACTTCACAATTAAAGATCACCTCAGATTACTGTAAACATACACAGACTGTATAAATTGATTCCAGCTTCTCTCAAATCCTGCATGGACCCGTTTTAAAAACTGTGATGCAGTCTCCTGCCGTAGCTGACACCTGAGGATTAAGTTAGCAATTAAATAAATGCATGCCGGCTCCATGCCTGGTATATTGCAAAATGACAGATCTTATTGATGCAGGCACATAAAATGAGGCTCAAGGACTTCAGTGGCAAGTATTTCACATCATAGCAAAAGTTATAAATTTGCGATTTTGGATATTAACAGCAATTCAGACCTAAAAACTATACTTTATCAAATTTTTCAAACACATTTCATTTTTATATACATGTGTAAACAAAGAAACTCATGTTTTACGCTTCCCTGGCCTGCACTGAATATTGGGAAACCTGTTTACTTCAAATTTCACTCATAATACATGTCTGGATGGCTACTGTACTCATCAAGGAATGCTAAAAATACATACACAAATTACACTCCTACTCAGTGCCCGAATTCAGGGAGCCCTTCAACAGTCACAGTGCAGATATTTAGTTTTTTTTGACCTACGTTTGCAGTAACTCACAATAACACAGTAAAATAATGGGAGTGAAGATAAAAGTAACTCCAATTACAAAAACCCCCAAATAATCACCGCCATGACGCTTATAAGGTTTTGTACAAATCTGGTTGGTTATAAGGTGTTGAATACTTTTTCACAACAACCACTCTGATTGAGTAGTGCAGCTGCAAATCACTTTTTAAAAAAGAAACAAGACACTTTCTAAGGCAGGATTGTTTCTATACTAACAGCACATGCATGGGGACTTGTACAATGGACTGTCACCCATCACAAAATCTGAGTTCAAAGTTGTCAAAGTAGATGTAGTTTATTTAGATTAGCATCACATGCTTTAGTGGAAACCAGAAGTGACCTTCACCCTCACTGGATGGTAGTAGTCATATGATACGTGGGAATTAGACATAATGAAATTAGAGGAGGTGAAATCCACTGACAATAATAATAATAATAATAATAATAATAATAATAATAATAATAATAATACATCATTTGTTATTTTATATATAGTTTTGCTTTTTAATAGAAAGGAAGTTTAATTGAAGTGATTAAAAACAGCTATGCCTTTCACATCAGCTAAATCACAAACATGCGTAGGATGGGAGTAGTCCAGCAGAAGGATTAGGAAACTGTGACACTAGGTAATCCTGCTGCACTGACATTGTCCTTCAGTTTCTTCTTATCCTTGCTAAGGAGTCCATTAATCACATAAATGGATTTGAGCTGTAATTTAATTAAGACCAGAGGACATCTGATCTGCTAATTACACTACAGACACCCTAATTTTTAATGCAATCATAAAGATAAAGAGATCTTTATTGTCAACTGTTGCATGAACAATGAAAATCCGCAATTATAAAAGAAAGTACACAAAAGACAACTAAGGTAGCTACACTAAGCTATATATGTGCATATACCTACACATATATAAATATACCTATATGTACACATATAGACACATATACATACATATATCCTGTATATGCAAAACACATATATGCATGAGTATTGCACTTAAAGAGTAATATTGCTCTGTCCAAGAAGATCTAGGTCTGAATAAGGTCTGAATGATGTTTATTCAGGTAGTGTATGTGATGGTGGTGGTGGTGGTGGTGGTGGGGTTACACGTTTAACAGCTTGTGGGTAAAAGCTGTCCTGGAGTCTGTTAGTTTTTGTTTTAGTGTCCTGTACCTTTTTCTGCAGGGGAGAGGAGAGAAAAGGGGGTGTCCAGGATGTGTGGGGTCCCTAATAATTCCATTGGCTCTCTGCTGAAGTCTGCCAGTGTAAATATCACTGGAGGGGGGTTTATTGAAGTTCCAATTAACCGGTCTGCCGTCTTCACCACCCGCTGCAAGGCCTTCTTGAGCTCTGCAGTACAGCTGTTGAACCACTGTACAGTAGTGTAGCTCAGGAGGCTCAAAAAGTACATTCTTTGTTGTGCCTACCCCACCTGGTGAGAGATGTTTGTGGTCCAGGTGAAGTCACCAGAGATGTGGACTCCAAGAAACTTGAAGCACTCTACCCTCTCTACCTCCTCCCATCTATATAGAGGGCAGTGTGCTCAGTTTGGTTAGATCTCCTGAAGTCCACTATCGTCTCCTTTGTCTTGGATGTGTTAAGGTCCAGGTTACTGTTGTTGCATCAACGCAGATGCCAGACCTCTTTCCTGCAGGCTGACACATCAGTATCTGTTATCAGACCTATGACGATGGTGTTGTTGGCAAATTTGGCGATGGTGTTGCTGATGTGAATGGGGGAAGTCATGTGTGAAGAGGGAGAAGAGGAAGGGCCCGAGGACACACCCCTGTGGTGTTCCGGTGTTTAGGATGAGAGTGGAGGAGATGTGGTCTCCTATCCTGACATTCTGAGGTCTGTTGCTAAGAAAGTCCAGTATCCAGCTGCACATTGAGCTCCCAAGGCCCAGGTTGCCCAACTTCTGAACTAGTTTATGTGGTAGAACTGTATTGAAAGCAGAGCTGAAGTCTACGAACAGCATTCTCACATAGAAGAAGCTGCTGTCCAAGTGTGTGAGGGCTGCGTGGATGGCATCCTCTCTTGACCTGTTTTCTCCGTATGCAAACTGATGTGGATCAAGGTCAGCAGGTATGGCAGCCTTAATTTGAGACAATACGTCTCTCAAAACATTAGGTGATGACGGGGGTTAGGGCAACTGGATGCTAATCACTTGAGCAGCTCACTGTGCTCTTCTTCAGCACAGGGATGATGGTGGCTGTCTTGAGGCAGGTGGGAACCAATCACTGCAGTTGCAAGAGGTTAAAGATGGTGGTAAAAACCCCTGCTAGTTGATCTGCGCATGTTTTAAGTACCATTCCTGTTACTCCATCTGGACCAGTGGCTTTACTTGCATTGATTCTGCAGAGGGTGGCTCTGATCTTGTGCTGCTGCAGCTGGATGGGGATCCCCTTCCACATATTCCTGGTGTTGTTATCATCAAAGTGTTCCTCAATGAGTTGTTTATATTTGTGCTTGGCTTTTTTGATGCCTCTTTACAGGGCCCGGCGTGCCTCTATGTAAGCTTGCTGGTCTACTGACTTGAAGGCATCATCCCGTGCTCTAAGCAGGGTGTGCACCTCACTGTTGAACCACAGTTTCTGGTCAGGGAACACTTTAACAGTCCATGTTATGGTCACATTCTCAGTGCAGTAGTTTAATTAGTAGAGCACAGCTGATGTGTGACCCTCCAGGTCTGTCTCTTCTGTGAATATTCCCCAGTCTGTGGAGTCAAAACAATCCTGTAGAGCTGTGGTGGCTTTCTCAGTCCACACCTGAACTGTTTTAATTGCTGGTCTTTGGCAACAGATTTTAGGGTTATAAGCAGGAATCAGGGACAAAGAGACATGATCTGAGAGTCCAAGATGTGGCAGGGGAGTGGTTTAATAAGCATCTAGTATATTGGTGTAGACCTGGTCCAGTGTTTTTTCTCTTGTCGTAAAACTAATTTTTGTAGAATCTAGGCAGGGCAGACTTCAGGTTTTCATGATTAAAGTCTCCTGCCGCGGTTATAGCACAGTCTGGCTGCACTGCTAGCTGTTTGTTAATGGAGTGTTGTAGCAGCTCCATGGCTAGCTTAGCATTAGCTTGGGGCGGCACATAAACTGCGGTTATAACTACAGACGTAAGCTCTCTCAGCAGGTAGAAAGGTCTTCACTGTACCATCAGAAACTCTATGTCTGGACAGCAGTGAATATCTTTGCTTATGGCATTGAAGCACCAGCTGTTGTTAATGTAAACACACAGGCCTCCTCCACGTTTGCTGGTTCTGTCCGCTCTGAAAGTAGCATGTCCCACTAGCTCAATTGCAGAATCTGGGGTGAAAGTGTCCAACTAAGTCTCAGAAATTACCGTTACACAATAATCCATGTAGCTTGAATTAAAGCGCAGTTGTAACTCCTCCATTTTGTTGGTGAGTCACCAGACGTTGGTGAGAAATAGGCTCGGAATGGCTGGTTAGTAGGAGTTAGAATTTAGCTTAGCACGGAAATAAGTATACAACATAAAGAAAATAAAAGTCGTAACTGCTAAAACACGTGGGCTGGGCTGCTGCATCCACCTGCAAAGCCATCTTGTCGCCAAAAAAAAAATCATGAGCAAAGTTCCAAACTACTAGAAACAAGTCTACTTGAAACAAGGTTTTTTTTGCCCACATTTCATCAAGGAAAGCTGCGTATAGTACCTTTGGTTCAATTTCAGGCATTAAAGAGAGGTTTGAGAAATAAGTAAACACAGAGAAGGCAGGTGAGGGATTTCTGGACCAGAACCATACCCATAGGACCCAAATGCTTAGATTATACTGAAGATAAATAGGTTACATATCTTAGCTGTGGTACAGACCAAGTATCCATAGAATGGAGACATTTTAGGCTTTAAATAATCCACACTAGGCTTCCAGTTGAGTAACAGATCTATAAAATGACTGACAGGAAGTGCATGCAAACACAAACATACATTCTAGACCAGAAACTATTTTTCCAAATGAGTAATGCATTGTTGAGTTTTGTTTTTAAAATGGCGCTCTATGTATTTTCCAGATTATTTGGGCAAGTATGAAATAAAAAAGGAAATTGTAATCGTGTATTTTATCATGTGAGAATGTGAAAATAAATTGTGTTCAAGAATAAAAATTGTTGCTTACAGTTTCATGTAAAGAAGAACAGCATGCACGGCTTTATTATTTCAGTTTCCACACAAAAAATAAAGCCAGTTTTATACTCTCCACATCAGAGTGGACATGAGGATCCACTAGGGTCTGCTCAGGTTTACTAGGTTCTATGTGATAACTTCCATCATCAGAGGCTGGAAGTGACTCTCTGTGTAGACATCAGTGCACCCTCCAATTTTCTGTGATACTCCAGTGTCTATGCTACAAAGACACCGGAGCACATGCGTTAGAGGTCCATTACCATCCACATGAGTACAATTTGTCTTTCAAACAATATAAAAACAAATGTGCAATAAAAGGTAGCATGGTGGCAAAGTGGTCCACCTCATAGCAAGAAGGTCCGGGAGTCGAGTCCCAGGCCCGGCGAGGGAGTTTCCGTGAGAAGTTTGCATCGTCTCCCTGTGCTTGTGTGGGTTTCCTCCAACTGTCCAAAGACATGCACATTAGGCTAACTGGCTGTTCCAAATTGTCCCTAGTTGTGAGTTTGAATGGTTGTGTGTTGTGAGTCGGCTGAGATTGGTTTCAGCCTGCCTGCGACCCTAATAGGATTAAGTGGTAATAACTTGTTGATGGAAATAATTAATGTAGAGAAATTCTGATCTATTGTGGATGCAACCAATGTGTTTTCCAAGCAGACTATAAAGTAGCATAAAATGAAAAAGTATCCGACTGTGGTGTCCATAGAGTTGTTTGTGTGTTCGCAACACACAATCGCAATTTGCGAAGTTCGCAATTTGCAAGGAAGTGCAAATAGGTCTTGAAAATGCCTTCCAACAGGATTACTTAGTTTTTCTTTAATATGCTTCATTAAGATGTTATAAGCTTGCCCTACATTTTTATTACAGTTGTTAGTCAACTCCAAGCTAAAGTGCAATATTTTCAGTATTGTTGCTGAGACTCAGTGGAACACTTCATGAAGATAATATAAATAATAATTAAATAAATACATACATAAGGAGTCCTCTGAAGCTGTAGAACAACTTTAGTTAAGCTTTAGGCTTTAGAACACTGCTTAAACTTGATTTATCACAATGATCGCAAGTAACAATGCAGTGAAAAAGGTTCAGCCAAGATAACCAGATGCTCAACTAGAGGTTTATCAACCACTGTGGAAATGAATCCAGTGATTTAGAGGAGAAAGGCCAGTGATGAAAGACAGCACTCAGCAGCATCACATGAGGAACATGAGGCAGAGAAGGAGGTTCTACTTTCTGATGTGATCCTGGCTTAAGCAGAAAGCCGATGCCGGTAACCTGATCGCTGTTCATCAGTGAACGGAAAACACACTCTTGGAGGCTTTGATTAACTCCGTAAATATTTAACATTTAGGACTCAGTTCACACGACTGCTCAGGGGCAGAAGATCAGACAGAGATGGGAGCTCATGCAAAATTTCAAAATCTCTCTGAAAAGTTCTCCTTGCTTTCCACCTTTAGGAATCAGCCAATTAACAAAGAAGAGCAGCAGAATATTAAATATTCATATACATTAGGACAGTGTAAAAAATTGTATTTAGAGACATCAGGTGTCTTGCCCTTACACACACAAAGGTCCACACACATTGTGAGTCTACAGTTGAAAAGAGGAAAACCAACAGAGACAAAACTGTGAGTGAATTAAAATAAAATAGTCTAATGCCCACCTGAAGTGAGAAGGCCTTAATTTGTCCTAAAGAAATACTGTTTATTATATACTGAATATCAAAGTCACAATTACTTCGCATACGAAGACTAAACACAAGAAATAAATAAATTAAGTGAAGACCATTACTACGCATTTATCAACAGCAATTTTTAGCCATAAGCAGTGAGAAGTCCTACAATGATACATTATTTAACCAGAATTATTTAATATCACAGTATTTTATGGAGAATGCACTGAGCTCTCAGCAAATACGATTAAAATATTATACTAACCAGTAATTATTTTCTATTTTTGCAGTATAAGCGTCCTTTCCATCATAAACATATGAACTCTGTCAATATCAACCCAGAGAGTTTAAAACACCACCACTCTATATGAAGAGGCCTATATGTTGTGACAGAAAGGTGAAAGTCCACTGAATGTTCAACTACAACTGAATTACTCAACACAGCACAAAGTACAGCAGGACACAGGAAAACAATCAAGGACTTTACAACATGCTGCAGGTATTCTCAGAAAAAAATTAAATGAAACCCAATTTATTTCCAATTAAAGTACTAATTCTTAAATGAATTCTTAAAGGAAGTACTAAAGCAGCTGATGAGATGGCATCCATTATAATTACTAGGTCGACAGCTAGGTCAGAAAACAGTCCACTGGATCCAAAAAAAAACCTTTCATTATATTTTACAGATTTTAGTTGGTATTATTACACACTGAAAAAAATAATCCCTTCACTTTACTGAATTTAAATGTGTACATCGGTCCGACATGAACAAAATGTGGCCAACTGACGGGATTTTTTTCCCCGATTTTCAATAAGTCATGTCACTTGGCCACATTCTGATTAAGTGGGACCAATGTACACATTTAAATTAAGTAAAGTGAATGGATTATTTTTTTCAGTGCAGAATATCAATATTATTATAAGATCTAATTAGATTCATATGTCATTGTTTAGTGATTTTGCTGTGAAAATGTTTAACTGTAAAGTGCTTCAGTTTTTAAAAAAGGAGTTTTTAAAGAAAACAATTTTGGTATTCATTTATATAATCAGTATTTATATATATATTTTTTTGCTGTATTGGAATAAAAAAAGTAGCATTGTGTCACATCTAAATAAAGGCATTAAATTTTGGCCAAATTAATTTATCAGTATCAGTATCATGAAATTAAGTTTCATTTCAGTATCAGTATCGAAAAAGAAAATGCAGTTATTGTACCATCTCTAAAAATCAATAGTACTTTTTCTTGCGCTTTGTGAGCCAACCTATACCCGTCTCTTTACGTATTGTGACTTGAAATGTTTTGCTCACCTCTCATATCCTCAGCTCATGAATCTTCAGCTCCTCTGCTCTGTCTCCTCAGCTGCCTACTTTTCTATGACTTAATCGCTTTAATTTACTTTCTTCACGCCTATATCTTTCCCTATACTTACAGCGATGGCTATAATGCATAGGCTGCTGCTAATGCTGCTGTCTGGTTTGATTTTAATTCCACTTTAATTCGTATGAAACCTAATCATGTTCTACTTTGCTTCCCTACTAGATGAAGTGCAAAGTGTTGTTGGTTGAGCCTGACAGTTGCCAGGCACTCATGCTTTGACTGCTCATGCAATACTTTTGCTAGTGAGAGCAAATATGCTGTTTCCCTGTCTTTATAAAAAAAAAAAAAAAAAAAAAAAGAAAAAACACACCAGACCAAGCGATTGTTTGGCCTTTGCAACACAACACTCAGACCAGGTGAATCAACACAGCAGGGAGTGACGATCATGTTTCTTGACCTAGATGAGAGGAAGGGGGGCAAAAACAACATTCAGGGGGTTTTGGTAGTCATGTATACAGTAAGGATGAACACTCTCACTGTGTTGTACTTATGCAGTTTTATTTACCTGCTTCACCTTCGTAGAGACAACAGAAAACATTTGAAACAAGTAAGCATCTGTCAGTGATCGTCTTTGCACAATAATACAAGATGCAAGCTCCAACATGCCCTCAATGTACGATAAAGAAGGAAGGACACATTTAAATGTGAATGTCAATAAGAAAAACTATTACTTTAAAATTTTTTAAACTGACAAACTAGAAATTTGCAATAAATCTGAAAACATAACAGTGATCTGTTGCAGTATCAGGAAACTGAAGTAAATCGTGCGACTCCAATACTGTACAATGTTGTGATTGGCACTCACATTAATGCTTCATAATTCGGGGGGGTTTTGATTACACTATGATGTTGCAACCGTTGATTACACTATGATGTTGCAATATTTTTATTTATTTATTTTAAAACATGCATATCATCTCATTACGCTCTCATTGAAGTGCATGTAATTTGGGATTGCTTGCAAAAAATAACCCAAAAAAGACCTGCCCTAAAGCCATAGGAAGCCATACATGGGATGCTGATTTGCATGTGCACAAAGATGACCTGGGTGGGTGCAAAAGGTGCCGCACAGCTGACAAATGATATCATGTGGATTACATTAGAAGCTGACATTTTGTTTGGGAATCCCACAAGTCACGGGATTCCATGGGATGAGAGTCGACTTTACTATTAATCAAATGATTGGGACTGTACCGGATAAAAAAAAGTTAACAGGAGCAGACGGGAGCGGAAACGGCACCACCATTTTGTAATTTTCTTTCAATAAGAGTACACTGTAACAAGTCAAATCAACACAACGACCCAGAAGCCAACAGTGCTTCTGGCTGCTGCTTTCCACCAGACTTAAAAAAGAACAGCAATGGAGGGAGCAAACACCAGCAGTACACAGTGTTGGGTTTTTTTGTTGTTGTTGTTTAAGCAATTTAAAACATTAAAGTAATGTCGCTGTTTAAAGGAAATAAGTGCTCAATAAATTAGTAAAATGCAACTTCATATGATATGTCTGGGTTTATTCAACTAAGGCAGACATGGTGTGACCCATGTACTGTTTTCTTGTTGTTTTTACTGTAACTGACCTCCAAAAGACCTAGAAACAGGGACTTAGCAGCTGATCCTCCTTAGAAAAAATATAAGGACCACAGGCAATGTATCATTTATATTTTATGCCCTTTACTGAAGGTTTTTTGTTTGGATTAAGTCAATAAATGCCTCCCTATATTACCACAGATTCACTGTTCCTGTTGTCATATCTATTGAAATAAAACTTTTAAAGAAATTTTAATTAAAAAAAAAGAATGGGGAGAAGATCAAATCAAATTCAATGTATTGCCTAAAGACTAAAAGAAGGGGAAAAATGGAAGCAATACAGGAGCAGGAGGCATTTTGAATGGGAGTGGGATGGGAGTGGGAGTCATTTTACCAGTAGTGGAATAAGACAGGAATTTTTTTTTACTCTGACCCAGGAGAGGGATGGGACAAAATTTTTTTTTCTGTGAGAGTGGGACGGGACAGGAGTGAAAATCTACTCCTGTGTCACCCTCTAGATTACATCACATTCAAAAAACGGTATGTAAAATAGGCTTTTATTTGAGCACTATTTGCTTTTGAATATCTGAAACATGTGCACACACTCGTACAACCAATACAACAGCAATCAAATGGTTATTATTAAAATAAAATAAAATAAACAATAATAGTTTATCTGTCTCTGTCTCAGAGCATTGTGTAGCTGGAAAAAAAACATCTGGAACATTTGTTTGTATTTGAATTGGCCTCTTCTCAGTGACTAAACAGACACCCCAAACACTGTTTCAAACCCCTGATAAATCATTACAAGAATAAGTTGTACATTTCAGGAGATGCAAATTATGACTAATGAAAACTATGTAGTTGGCATGCTAACCATCACAAAATTTCAGGGGAGGGCTCTGTGGGGATGGGAGGAAATGTGGGATGAATAATTATCAATTAAGTCATAAAAGGCAAACTAAATTAATATTTTTTTATTTAATTTTACATATTTCAACCATGAAGCAAGAGGCAAGTCAGGTGACTATGTGCCCCGAGCAAACCAAGAGGCAAGTCAGGTGACTATGTACTCCAAGCAAACCTTAACGCAATGTAGTTAATGGAATCTTTTTAGTTAATTCAGAATTTGGGTATATAATACATGGAAAAGTATGTAATCCGCATGCTCTAATGACATAATGTTGTTCATTTTTCAATTTTAAAGCATGATAACAATGAAACGGCTTGCTCCAAGTGACTGTAACCATTTATGAGTGTCTATTATTTTTTTAATCAAGTATTAGTTACTCAGAATAAATGTTTTTTAACCTTTAATGTTTTAATCCCCATCAGATCGCTGTTTCCTCTCCACCCATTTAACTCTTAAAGATCTTTGTCACCCCCAACACCCACTGCTTAACAAATGCATTTTAGACGCTCTACATTGCTGTACTAAATACTGAAAAAAAAGTACATTTAGATTTCTGATCGCAGTCATAATCTCTACTTAAATGCTGCTGATATTGCGAGTGTAGTGAATATACATGTATTGAATATACAGGCTGTCGACTTAAAAAAAGAATAAAAATCTAATCAGAAACATTCCTGCTGCGTTTTTTTTCCACAACTCAATAAAACTAATGCTTGATTCCATACATTCTGATGCTTTTTTCATTCTATGTGCACTGTCATTTCTTTTTCTCACTTCTCTGCAGTTTAAAAAGATGCATTCAAATCCCACACTTCCACTTTCTCTATGATATGCAGTTTAAGCAAAGTCATGGCTTTTGCTGTTGCATACAACACAACAGAACAGCTGTTACTCAATTTCTTGCCAAAAAATGTGGTGGACATCTTCACTGGTGTTCTTAATCTTAACTATTAACATTTTAAAAACCTTTCAGAAAATTCTGAGATACTACATGTATCAGCTGAAAATGATACTACTGTTTTCTTTAAGAGATCAAATGAGCTGTCACTCAACACTTTTACACAAAACAACACTATAATATATAGAAATACATCAATCGAAATCAAATCTCAATCTATGTGACTTGCGACAGGAGCCAATAACCGATCCATTTTCTCTAATACCTGATCCATCCTTTCGTATCCCGGCTCTTTTTTTTCGGCAGAGTAAATCACATAGTGGGTGCTAAATCAATTTATCTACATTAACACAGCCATGTTTTCTGTAAAAGGCATCCCATCCACCTTATCAATACAGTACATCAGCTTGCAGGATATTTGGGGTGGTTTTGAGGGTAAATTAGAGCAAAAAATGTTCAGTGTGACTCATTTACACTACACAGAACTCTAATATCCGGTGTGACAGTTTAGTGGAATTAAATGGACTTGACGCTTACGTATTTATCCTTCAGGCAAAATCAGTGTACTAATACAAACCCTTCACCAATTACTCCACCCAAACCGCCTTTGTTTTCACAAAATGTCCCTTCCTATTACATTACGGCACATAAAGCCTCCATAAACTGTACACAATATTAACATCACCAATGTTTGGGAACAGTACACACTAAAAACGAAACTTTTCTCCAGGGCTAGAGTGCTGCACATTACAGTGCCAACCACGCAATTCTGAGAACATGCACAAAGATGTGCAAGGTATATGTAAGGAGGTAGTCATTTTTTTTAAGTGTAAACATCTGTGTGAAAAGTCTATGTGCATACACAAACATCTGTTGAGACAAAAGGAGAATTCCTCTTGTTTAACCAATATCTGTATAAAAGAACTTCCTTCTCTTTTCCCGTCTCTTCACTATTTTCTCGTAAAGATGGCAGTGTGATTATGTACATAACAGAAACTTCAAACAGCTGAAAGGACTGAAGGGGCAAGTGTCTTTGTCTCAGAACCTTTTGTTTATCTGCATCAGTATTTACAGTGCATTTGAGAAAATGGGTCACAAGTAGCTTTAAACCTGTTTTAAGACAAGCTAAACTTAATGAAAAGATTTGAACAGATTAAAAAAAAATTCCACCTACTTCAGGCATAAATGACTTCTGTGAAATAAAACAATTCTGAATTTGATAGACAAGACCCTCAGCCATAATATTATGACCATCTAATTGGTCAGAAGTCAGGCAGCCCAATATGCAGTAATTCACAATTTCAACATTCATACTACAGTAACACTTCTGTAGGATCTGACCAGACATACTCGTTTTAGACTTCCCACACACATTATTGAGCCTTTTGCAGCCATGACACTCTTGCCAGTTCACTGGCTGTCCTGCCTTGGACCACCTTTGTAAAGTTCTTACCACTGCATACCAGGAACACCCCACAAGACCTGCCAATTTGGAGATGAACAGACCCAGTCATTTAGCCATTAGTACATCTGGTCTGATTTCACAAAAGAGCCACTGTAGCACAAACAACTGAGACTGTTAATGATGGCTACACTAGAAAGATGTCAGAACGCACAGTGTATTGCAGCTTGCTGTGTATGAAGTTAACACAGACTAGTCAGGTAGTGTTAATGTTATGGCTGATCAGAAAGGATGGGACTCATCAGGGACACCTGATATGATATTATCACAATACCTAGGTGCCCATTTGATTTGTACTGAAATTTCGTAAGCATAATGATTCTAAAAATTACTATAAATTCTAATTCAATATTAAAAGTTTCCCTTTTCCCCCTATGTTATATATAAACTTTGCCCAGAAGTATTATCAATGGAGGCTCCTTCCTCTGTCCTTCTGGAAATGGCCAATCATATTATCATGTTGCCGATAAGCCGAGATCAACTGCAGTCATGCTTAAAAATGCAGGGATGGTACTGTATGGTATGATCAAAGTTTGAAATCAAGTTAAGAGCAGTTAGGAAGTTCCTAATACTTTAAGAGGCAGGTACACTCTTTTGAAAGCTGATAAAGCCCCCCCTTTTCATACACCTTTGCTTCAACACGCAAACTGGAATTATGACATTACAAACGCTAACAAGTATTACACAGGTATTTGAGACAACTTTATGTTCAGACTTCACCACAAAACATGAGTTGACTGACTAAAAGCCTCTTCAATTAAAATTCAGACAGTAACCATTAGATCTTGAGTGTAGAGATAATACAGTTTAAATGTTTAAATGCATTATACGTTCAGAGCTGCTGTTAGAAAAAATTAATCAACACCTTCTGACCAATCAGAAGAGAATTCTGCAGTGCTGTGTACATATCGATCATTATATGATAGCATGAAAAAAGTAGTGGTGGTACTTAAAAATTTATATCTATCTATATATATATATATATATATATATATATATATATATATATATATATATACACACACACACACACACACACAC
>JAOUQZ010000004.1:3071752-3089763 GCA_028564935.1 Neosilurus hyrtlii
TATATATATATATATATATATATATATATATATATATATATATATATATATATATATATATATATATATACAGTAGTATTCAGTGAAGATTATACAGCACCACTTTTGTCTGAAACAGCTCCTAATGAAAACAAGTGAAAAACTACTTCTCTATAATTTTGAACAATGCTATTGTAGGCAATGAGAACCAATAAAATCATTCCGACAAGTATGTTGAGGTAAAAGTTTGGCTAATAAACAAAAACACTACAAACACCAATTTTTCAGAAAAATTAAAAGGTGTCACAAATTTCATTTTTTTGACTTTTGCATAGCATGAATAAACTTCCAACCATATGGAATGATTTAGCAAGTGAAGAAATTAAAAAAGTGTCTGAAGGGTGGCTACACTAAATATTGACTTTTTTTCTTCAAAATATATATCTATATATATCTATATATATCTATCTATATATTGCTATTTGTTTACTTATTCTCATCAATATGATCCAATATTAAATGTAATAAATACTTGAATAGTACTTGGTTTCTGATTTATCTTCATTTTGTTAAGTGTATAATCATCACTGCATCACTGTATTTTTCATTTCTTCACTCGCTGTGTCTGTGTGTGTGTGTGTGTGTGTGTGTGTGTGTGTGTGTGTGTGTGTGTGTGTGTGTACATATATACATACACAAGCACACACATCATTTATTTATTTATTTATTTTTTGAACCACAAAACTTTCTAAGCACTGTTGTTTCCATAATGAGGATTGAGCTAATGAAAAACAAGGTTTCGGGAGGCTTGTGCAGATTTCTTCTTCTTCTTTCAACTGCTCCCGTTAGGAGTAGCCACAGTGGTTCTACTATTACCTAGGATAGTTGACCTAAGTATTTCTATTTATCTACCTTCATCACCGCTACTCCATTACTCCCTCTCATTTATGCACAAGTACTCTGTTTTACTCCTGTTGATTTTTATTCCTCGTCTCCCCAGTGTGTACCTCCACCATGACCATTGCAAACAAGAAAGTGCCCAGTCCGTCATTCCTACTGAACACCTAACCACTGTCACACTGTCCTCATACATATCCTGTACTGCTCTCACATACTTCTCTGCTACTCCTGACTTCTTCAAATAGTACCACAACTCCTCTCTGGCACCCAATCACACGCTTTCTTCAAGTACAAAAACACACAATGTAACTCCTTGACCTTGCGTGTACTTATCCAACATTCTAAAAGCAAATATAGCATCTGTAGTGCAGTTTACAGGGTAGCACCTCTCCTGTCAGCCTGGATTCCACTACTCATTCCCATTATTCTGTGGTGTGATTCATGAACCTTATACCTCTTTAGATACTGCAGCTCTGTCTAACCCCCTTGATTATGAAAATTAGTACAAACACACTTCTCCACTCTTTGGCCATCCTCTCAGCTTTCAAATGTTTGTCAAACAATCTCTATGCCTCCACTGGTACAGTAGCTTGCAAAAGTATTCATACCCCTTGAGCTTTTCCACATTTTGTCACGTTACAACCATAAACGGAAATTTATTTTAGTGGGATTTTATGTGATAGACCAACACAAATTGGTGCATAATTGTGAAATGGAAGGAAATTGATATGTTTTCAAAATTTTACAAATAAAAATCTGAACACTGCATTTGTATTCAGCCCCCCTTACACTAATACCTCTAAATAAAACCCAGTGCAATCGATTGCCTTCAGAAGTCACCTAATTATAAATAGAGTCCACCTGTGTGTAATTTAATCGCAGTATAAATACAGCTTGCATGTAATGGCCTAGGAGCCGAATCTGTCCATGGGACAACTATTAGTTGTGCACTCCACAAATGTGACCCATCACAGCAAAGTGGGGATTACGTCAGAAATTACTAAATACTTTGTTCAACTTTATATGCAATTTTCTCCAATTTCTGGCAGGTTTTGGTTAGTTACTCCAAAAAAAGCAACGTATGTTAGAAAAGTTTGTGTAACTTTATCGCTTAGGATATCAGCTACAAAATGGCACCAATAACTCAAAATGAATCATTTTATTTTTACTTAATACTCACTTGGGTATTAAGTGATGGGTCACAAATTTGGCCTTTATGGAAGAGTGGCAGTAAGAAATCCATTGTTTAAAGAAAGCCATAAGAAGCCATGTGGGGGATACAGAAAGCATGTGAAAGGTGCTCTGGTCAGATGAGACCAAACTTGAACTTTTTGGCCTAAATGCAAAATGCTGTGTGTGGCGGAAAACTAACACTGCACATCACTGGGAAAACTTTTCTTCAGGAGGGACAGGGAAGCTGGTTAGAGTTGATGGGAAGATGGCAATCTTAGATGAAAACCTGTTAACCTGTAAGAAAGTACTTGAGACTGGGGCAGAGGTTCACCTTTCAGTAGGACAATGAGCCTAAACATTCAGTCAGAGTGGAATGGAGTAGTCTAGATTGGGGGTCTCGAACTCAGTTCCTACAGACCTACCTTCCTGCAGGTTTTATCTCCAACCAAAATTTAACACACCTGTTTTAGCTGAACAAGAACTTCTTCAGGCATTAATCAGATGGTCAGCTGTACATGATAAGGGTTGGCACCAAAGTCTTCGGGAAGCTAGCTCTCCAGAAACAGGGTTGGAGACCTCTGGTCTAGATCAAAACATATTCATGTGTTAGAATGGCCCAGTCAATGCACAGACTTTAACCCAATTGAGAATCTGTAGCAAGACATGAAAATTGCTGACGTTCTTCCTTTTCTTCACACCCAAAGTCATCCTACTTTCTATTATCCGATCCTGTATAGCAACATTATCCTCTACATCCACCTTACAGTCACTAATCTCCTTGAGGTTGTATCCTGTATAGTATATGGCCCACCTGCGAGCACCTTCCTTCACTCTGATATGTCAGTCTGTGTTCCTCCCTCTTCTAATATGTATTCATGGCTGCTATTTCTATTCTTTTCACAAAATCTACCACCATATGTCCTTCAGCATTCCTCTCCTTGACATCATACCTGCCCATCATTTGTTCACTATCTATGTTCCCTATTTTAACATGCCCACTGTAGTCTGCACACTCCTTCAATTTCTAGCTTGAGACTGATCACTCTGTCAGATTTCTCTTCACCTCCAACACACTCCTGGTGCGCTCTTCCTTCAGGATTAGTCCTGTGCCATTTTTTCCCCTGTCCACACCATGGTAGAACAACTTAAATCCACCTTCAATGTTCCTGGCTTTACTCCGTTCCCACCCAGTCTCTTGTACACAAAACATGCCTCTCTTTCTCTGTTCCATCATATCAGCCAGAATACATCTTTTCCTATTCTTGTGCTCCTTGGCCCAACAGTGGCCCAATTTCCACCGGTACCCTTCCTGGCCAACATTAACTGTGGTGGTTGTTGTTAACCTGGGCCCCGACTGATCCAGTATGAACATTCAGTTTTGAATCTGCATGCTTTATTTGGCACGGGTTTTGCCAGATGTCCTTCCTGACTCAAACCACCCCATTTACTTAGGACCAGCAATAAGAACACACCGGCGTGTGATGCCAATGGCTGGGTTTCTATCATTTGTATGATAAACTATGGGGGCATACAACTGCATGATAATTTGTATTGGGGGCAGCTGTGGCCTAATGGTTAGAGAAGCGGATTTGGGACCTAATGGTCACTGGTCCAATTCCTGAACCAGCAGGAAAAATGCGTGGCGACGGGGGAGTAAGCTGCACCTTCCCTCCCTCCACCTTCAAGGATAAAGTGCCCTTGAGCAAGGCACCTAACCCCCAACTGCTCTCCAGGTGCCCCAATGTGTGTTTGCATGTGAATGTGTGCTCACTTTGGATGGGTTAATTGCAGAGGAAATAATTTTTCCTTGCAGGATTAATACAGTATATCAACAAACAAGCAAACAAACAAACAAATAAATCATTCATTTTCGGAACCGGTTAATCCAAATTAGGGTTGCGGGGAGGCTAATGCCCATCTCAGCTGACTTTGGGTGAGGGCAGGCTACACCCTGTACAGCACGCCAGGCCATTGCAGGAATAATAATAGTAATAATATTAGATAATCAATTTTAAAAAGAGGCACTGCTGCCTTGAGAGTTCAATCTAGTAGCAGCTGATCACCTGATAAACAGCTTTATGACACCTTAATGACTTACCCTTTATGACCATATGGTGTACTCATTAGTGATGGCTTGATACAGAAGAACATACCATATGTATACAGTAGATAAATGTGTAAAAGAATCCAGCAATTCAAGAAGCAGTTACGCAAGTAGAGACAGTACATGTGGTAAAGGTTAAGTGTAGAACACAGTTTCCAAAGATTTGGGAAGTCTTAAACAAACATTTCTCATCAAGTGCTTCTGAGGCTATATAAGGTTACACCAGCTGATTTTTGGAAATATTTGCTGAGTTAATGGCTATCATCAAAACATGATATTTATAGCATGGGGTTGCAAAGTTCTGCTCTTTGGCCTTATGTTTCCTCACTTTGTTCCTCCTATACCAACAAACAATGAGGTCAATAATGTTACACTGAAATTCCTCCTTTCTTTCTACTGGACAGGAGAAATCCTTCATTCTGATGGTCTGCGGTTCAACAAAATGATCAGCCTTAGTTTCCACTCCTCTCTGTTCCTCTCTGATGGTTCATTCTCTTATAGGAAAGATGATAAATGTGAAAATGAGTGGGGATGGCTCTATGTTCCAACAGCTCAATTGGTCTAACAGCCCTACTCATATATACCACGCTAAAATCAGATGGCCAACCTACTCAGTTCAGATGGGTTAGGGTTGTCGGACTGATGGTCTGTTGGACCAGTAAGCTGTCAGAATATTAAGCTGCAACCAGAATAAGTGTCAAAAACTGATCCCTTAGAACAGTGGTCACCAACCCTATCCCTGGAGATTTTTTTAGCTGCTGGTTTTATCTTCAAACAAAACCCAATGCACTTCTTTTAGCTGATCGAGAACTTCATAAGTCAATGATTTGATGGTCAGGTTGGTCCAAAGTCTCTCATGGAGGTAGATTTCCAGGAAAAGGATTACGAGCGATTGCGATGATGTCACAACCAGGCTTAACCGGTGCAGTGGCCATATTGGCAGGCAAAAAAAAGAATGTAATCTCGATGGCATGCCTACCAGTTGTTGTGCTGTGAATTGCACCAGTTGCCAGTTTGAAGGCTGTGCACATAAATTATTTCGTTTACCTGTTGATTTGCAAAGGCAGGCAGCCTGGTTAAAGGCTTTCAAGCGTGCAAGATATAGAAAAACATCGGAACCTTGGAAATGTAGTGGTCATGAATGTGTGTTCAGTGACCACTTCATATCAGGTGAAAGATAAACGTGGGTTAGCTTCAAACACGGTCATTCGGTCACACACCCCTGTCTCCTAGCTGCATAACCAACCATCCCCACCCCATCTGCAAAACAAAAAAATAATCCTTTCCCTGAAAAAATATTTTTAGTCAGTTCCTTTTATCTATCTATCTATCTATATATATATTAGCTTTTATTTAATAATAAAAACAACAACAACAATAATAATAACAATAATAAAAAGTTATTATTATTATTATTATTATGTTTTAGATCAGGACACAGAGTTCACAAATAACATGAACCAATCATGTAAAAATAAATAAATAGATAGATAGATAGATAGATAGATAGATAGTGGTCTATATTCTGTAAACTGAAGTAAATCTCCCCTCTGGTGGCCGAAAGGTGTCATTACAGCAACTCGACTGTCTGTACTCCAGAACGCTAGATGGCGAAAGTCAGTATGCCGTCGCTGACCAAAGAAGAAAACGACACCGGAAGCGGAAGTACAAGCATAATCATCCCGCAAAAGCAGCATTTACCTTGTTGTTAAGGAAAGTACTTCTGTCATTTTTGTAAATATCCTTTTTTTGTATTACGCCTCTCAGAATGCCGGATCTGGCTGTAGAAAAAGTCGTTGTCCATCCGTTGGTCCTGCTGAGTGTTGTAGATCATTTTAACAGGTAAATATACAGCGTCTGGTGGTGATGAATCAATTTTGTTAACTCACTGTCGCTAGTGGCTAGGCTAACAAGCTAAACCAAGCCCGACTGTGTTTTTTGCTATAGTGTTCGCTGTATAGTGATTAGATGGTATTAGTTCATAGCCAATGTAGTTTGTGTAGGAAACAAGGAGTAATTTGATATTTATCAGAAAATAACAATCGTTATGGGATCCACGCTGTTTTTAGGTTGTTTATTATTGTTAATGGTGGAATTTAGCTTTTTTAGTTACTAATAGGTATTTCAGTGAGAAGTATTAGCAACATTAGGCAGTATTTTGTTTGGAATCACATTTATCAGTAGCATTAGCTATTTATTAGTAATATCTAGATTGATAGATTTATTTTTTAACCTTAATCTTGCAGTGGTATTTTATGTATAATTTTTATGTGCTTCTAGTTTAGAATAGTGCAAGAAGAGTGAAAATTGTGTTTTTAAAATGATACAACTAAACGATGTCTTAAAGTAATAATGTTTAATAGTATTAGTTTCAGCTTGATGCCTGTAAGCTGTTGTCCTTAATCCCACTAACTGTTAAATTTGAAGAACTGATGGTTTGAGTTTACTTCACCCATGTTTTGGAGATAAACTACAGGATATGAGAGATTATCTTCCATGCAGAAACCAAGCACTGATGCAAACTTTTTTCCTGTTTTCTGGATGCGTCAGTATGGATGCTGGAATCAATAATAGTGCTTGTTTGGTTGTGTTTGTGAAAGAGATGCTCTGATACCAGCATTCGACTGATGACCCGACCTGACCACGATGTGGATTTATTTTATGATCAGAGACGAAGGTCAAAACAAAGCAGACATCAAACTGTTGCTCTGTCAAAAGCAGAAGCGTTGTTCAATAAAGGTAGATAATAGTAGTATCTTGAATAGAGAGCATGACGTGAAGGCTTGGAAAAGGATCGGTGAGTTACTTAAAAAAGAGAGAGAGAGAGAGAGAGAGAGCTCAAGGGAATCTCATGCAAGCAAAAGTATTCTCTAGCCAACATGGTGAGAAATTGTCGCATGTGAGAGAACTGAGCAATGCGATTGACATGAACTTCCTACACCCTTTTGTCCTTGCTGACCAGGCTACGTTTATGGCACTTTTGGTAATTCAGAAGTCCTCAGACTCTGTAAAGCAGTGTATACACTGTATGATTTTGGCATGTCCCAGAAGAAAGATGACCAGTGTGAAGCAATCGTGGCTATTTCTCTGGTCGTGCAGTACTGTGAGAGAGGTTCAAAGATGGCAGCTGTCAGAATTTTATGATGGCCATCTCAGTGTACGTTTGCTGCTACAACCTACATCTACTGATGGATATGTAAAAAAAAAAAAATAGTCATAAGGAAACAGTACTTATAAATAGTAACAAACTATAACAAAATAAATCACCTAAATAATTAAACAAAATGATTAAAAAATGAAAAAGAAAACAACAGTAATAATTATAACAACAACAGTAACAATAATGTAAGCAATGATAGTAATACTACAACTACTAATATTAATAAACACCGCAAAGCATGAAGCTAATAAAATTTTCAACTTTCACATATTTGAAAGGGAGTGGGAAGAATAATCTTATTTAATGCCAACCCATACCTATCAATTTTTGTTTGATAATAATGTAGCTGCTTCCTGGTTAATTTCTCCCATTTGTGCACCCCTCATACCTCAAAACATGTTTAAATCAACCAAAAAAAACTTACAAGAAAACAAAAACAGACCAAGGCTCATTAGAATAAATAACAATGTAGAATACTTAAACAATACACCAGGAAGAAATTAATAAAAATAACCCAATTAATAAGTAACAAACCTAACCTTAAAAATACCTGCTGATTAACTACCGCCCACTTCATCCCTGTAAACCGTGAAAATGATTTCTTTATATCTGATTTGAAACTGATTAATGTTTGGACATTGCTTAAGGTCCACATTTATCCTGTTCTATAGTTTGACTCTGATGACTGATGTACAAAACCTTTTTTTTTTTTGTACGTATCCTTTTACATTAAAAAAATGAATGCCTAAAATTGTACCTCTCTATCCCTGAATAGATTTTGAATATTTCCCGGTAGTCGATTAATTCTGGCTTTGAACATTATTTGCACTGTTTGATAGATATTTCGCAAGATCTGTGATTTTTAACTTTAAAATTTAAAAATTTTGGCTTTAAGAATAATGAGTTGGTGTGATCCTGGTACCCCTTTTATAAATGATTCGTACTGCTCATTTTTGGAGTATCAATAATGAATGTAACAGACTTTTGTAATTATTTCTCCAGATTCCACACAGTAATAGAAACATGGTAAAACTAGTGAACAGTATAGAATGTGGAGTGACTTCTGATCTAGAACCTGCTTTGCTTTGTTTACTGAAATGCACCTCGATAGTTTAGTTTGTATATATTTAATGTGTGGTATTGATTCTGTCATTTATAATTACCCCAAGAAATTTATCCTTCAGTCAGTTGCTGTCATATCCAAGTTTATTAGAGTCACACATTGTGGTTTGTAATGATCTTAGAAGATTGCGCAGTCTGTAGAGGGATTATTAAAGATGTTACTATTCATATTCAAGCTGCATTTCTTTGTGTGCCCTCCTCAATCTTACAAAGCTAGCATTGTGCTTTAAAATATGCAGTTGTAAACAGTCTAAGAAAGTTTGTGACAACAGAGAAAGACAGAGCTGTTCTGTATATGTAGTATTGCTGTGCATTACATTGATAAATATTACTGTTCACAATGTTTTTGGCTCTGATGTACCATCTAGTGCAGTGGTTCTTCAGCTTTTTATATTCAGGAAGCTCTTAAGCTGTAAAATAAATTACATGAACCTCTGTGATTTATTAAAAAAATTACAGCTGTATAATTTTCTATTCCTGAAATTCCCACTAATTGAAAAAATACAATAACTTTCATAAAAAAAGCGCAGTTTTTCCCTGCGCTTTTTTTGTTACAGAAAATAAGAAATATGATAAAGTAATGTGACTATCCCTGACGGACCCAACTTTGGAAACTAGTAGTCTAGTGATTATAACTTAAATCTTTCAGATATACATAAGAATCACAGCAGGTGTGGCGCATTTTAAGTACTCACGTTTGTTCCTGACATATAAAAATGTTCCGAGGTTACAGTAGTCTGATGTTATGAATCTGAAAAAAAAAGAAAGAAAATCTCACAACACCATAGAAACACGTTCATGTGGTCACGGCTAAGGGTGACTGAAGAGTTCTTATGTACATTCTCCCTAAAAAGTTTCTGGAACCTGTGATGTACTCTGTCTGGAGGAAAAAGATATTTATGCTCTGGTAAAAATATATTGTGCTAATTTAGCTCTCTGATATCTGACTGATATCTGACAAAATCTGAATTTTGACTCAGAGTTTGGTAGCTAAGATTGTTAAGTTCTTGTTATGCTTGTCTGTAGCAGAAAACATATTATCCTGATGAATATTTCCCAGATAAATGCAGCACGATGAGTTGACAAACACCCCACCACCACTTTGTAGGGAATCAAGTTACTGTAGTAATGAAGATTTAAAAAAAAAAAAACAACAACATTTTTTAAAAGTTCCAATAGAAATTGATGGAAAATCATAGTGTGACGATAAAAAAGCACCCTTTGGAGCCCCTTCACGTTATCATACTTTATTATAGAAACACGGTTCAAACTTTAAAGAGGTCACAAGATTTTGGACTTGATTGAGCTACATCTTTTTTGCACTGTTTTTACTAAATCAGTTTGATAAAATTTACAGAAATTCTTAACCTGTCAGTGGGTGACATGATCACTTAGTTTGAGCAGGTGTTAAAATTCCAATTAAAAATCTCCAAAAAGTTTGGGTGAAAATGTAGATGAATTCATCTTCTTTCGTATGGTAGAATACCATACATTTATGAGACGTATACATTTTTCCTCAGTAGTCCTCCAGATAACGGGAGCGGCCCTCACTCCTCCCTCACTGAACAACATGAATGTTTGGGTTTTTTTTGAGGATTTTGGACACCTCATTTTAAATGTTGATATTTTTTCCTTTTTTCTTTTTTTCAGTCTGTATATAAATACATGCAGCTGTTGTGTATGACATCACACAATCTAGTGCATTTCTGTGAACACCATATCCAAGAGATTTTGACACAAACACACACAGGCTAAGCTTTCCACACACACCACACTAAATGCATTGCTGCCTCACAACCACGCATACACCTGGGTTCTTGTTGTAACTATTATTTAGATGTATTTACTCAAGAGAGATTTTGGATCTGTGCTTGGCATTCAAAATCACATGATCTCTGTTTTTTCCTCACCTACAGAATTGGTAAGGTTGGAAGCCAAAAACGAGTGGTAGGTGTGCTGCTCGGATCTTGGCAGAAAAAGATTCTCGATGTGTCCAATAGCTTTGCAGGTTAGTGTGTTGGCATGTGTGTGAGATGGAAGTAAGTGTTTGACTCCCTTGTTTAAATTTATAAACAATCAACACTTGAACCTCTTCTTCATCAGTTCCCTTTGATGAAGACGATAAGGACGACTCTGTGTGGTTCCTGGACCATGACTACCTGGAGAATATGTATGGAATGTTTAAGAAAGTTAATGGTGAGTGTTTTGTACAGTAACACATCCCGCAGTATTAGAGATTACAGACTGACCTGGAGGTAATTCCCTCTCCTTGTTTTTTTTTTTTTCGCAGCCAGAGAAAGAATAGTCGGCTGGTACCACACGGGTCCCAAACTTCACAAGAACGATATAGCGATCAACGAGCTGATGAAGCAGTACTGTGCAAACTCTGTATGTACATTACAGTTGAACTGTGAACATATAAAATATTTTAAACATAAAACATTTCTCAGAGGATGTTATTTAACAGGTTTTAGTCATTATTGATGTGAAACCCAAAGACTTGGGCCTGCCAACTGAAGCCTACATCTCCGTGGAGGAAGTGCACGATGTGAGTTCTGAACTCCCTTTTCCTATTCATCATCCTTACTATGTCTGTGTAATTTGCATAGAATTTATGATGGTGATAAATTATGCCATGATGTTCCTTTTTCAAGTATTATCATTAGCTCATTATTTATGACTTTCTTTCTTTAGTAATTTCAAACTGAATAAAAGAAGCTGATGTAAAAAGCTAAAAAAAAAAATTCAAAAAAGACCCGATTTTCATTTCCTGACTGTAATTTTTAAACATGGAAAAAATTGGGTTCCGAGTGGCGCGTCGCCAAGGTGTACAACTATCAACCCGGAGATCGCAAGTTTGAATCCGGGTTGATGCCACAGCCATCCGTGAACGGAAGTCCATGGGAGCTAATTGGCCGAGCTCTCACGGGAGGGAGGGATGGCATACGCTTACTTACCAGCCAATCATGAGCGTCTGTGAGCTCATTCATACGAGGGGGCGGATAGCGCTTTTCCTCCGAGTGTGTTAGGCCGCCCCCAAATACGCATGCGCAGCAGTTCGAAAAGAGGAGGGTGGTGGCATGACATGTCACGCATTTTTTTACAAAAATTATTTTTTTATCATTTTTGCGGCGCTTTCTCTTTTCATATGGAGAAACTAGCCATTTTCCATTTCCAATTTTTATTGGCTTGTGAACAAATGTTCTTACACTGTTGGATAGTCATGTAGGACAATGGCAGTCTGTTTATCTATGACATTATCTAAATCTTTCCCATTTTTGAGTCAGTTTCTGGTGAAGAGTAATACAAACTCACATTTGTTTATGTTGAGCACCAGTTTATTCAATTTTAAAGGATTCACTCACACAATAGCTGATTATATTCCAGTGTCATTCCAATGTTAATCTGATGTTCATCTTATGTTTCAGCCGTATTTGTTCCAATATGTACCCTTTTTCCCTTTAGTTTATGATCACTAATAAGCTGTGATACATGATCATTAATCTAGAAGAGATTCCGTTATCTTAATACCTTTACATTTAAGAGGAGCATGATTTTCAGTAACCTTCAAAAGCAGTGCATGCATTACTAAAACGTACACAATCCCTCTTCAGTTTACCAATATCTTTCTGTGTATTTCATCATTTCTACCTTCAGAATGTTTCTGTTGGTTTAATATTTATATGATTGTTCTTTACCTTGTGCTTTCCCCAAATACTATATGAATACCATACAGTGCTCACTTAAAGAGACCGGAAGAACATGTACTTTAACTAAACATATTATCTAGTATATCATCAACCAAGCTAGACGATTTAGCAGTTACCCGTTTGGGTGAAGTAACGACCAGAGTTATCCCCAAAAGCATCTAGCAACTCATTCTGATGCTTATTTTGTCAGGAATGATGACCTGCCTGAGGTTTACAGTTTAAATCACCTAATACGAGCGTTTTGTTACAGGTCAGCTAGTTTTTGTAGCAGTGTTTCATTTTTAATTAAAATAAAAAAGTGAATTGGTACATCTGGAGAGATTTTGCTACAGACTCTTGCATAAATAAGCTAAATAAAAAAATAGAAAAAGTCAGCTATTAGTTCTCCAATAGTTTTAACTGCACATTACTAAATCATGGATCATATAGACAGACATAAAACATGGAAATACATACGTACAATTACTTGTAGCTAATTTTATAATATGGCATTCAACCGGCCATAATGTAACAATGAACCAAAAAATGAACCAATAAAAATACAGGAAAACAATTTCAGTTTGAAGGGTACTGGTACAAATGTTTTTTACAACAATGCAAAATATTCATTTACCCTGATATTAAGTGAAGAAGCCCTTGAGTCAAGGGGTGGGGCTTCCTGTTTAAAACATCTGTACAAGTTGTTCCAGATTAATTTGTGGCTTTTCTTTATTTTGCTGCTCATTTGACATATATGTTGAGGAATAACTCTTATATCTGTGATGTTAAATTGCTGCTTAGCAAAGTCTGGTAATGTAATATAATCAGCAGAAATATCACTCGTTATGACAGTGTTACATTACATAAGCCCAACATGAGGTATGAAATTATTTGTTAGAGTTTTTCGAGTGGACTTTTTCGAGAAATCGTCAGATTGTCTTTTAAAATATCATTCTTCTTCTAGAAAGATGAGTGATTGTTCATGTGGAAATAAATCATTGTTTGATGTTATTGATTTATCTAATCACTTTTCAGTGATATCATCTGCTATAATGCTGTTTTGTCACTGTCTTCTCCGCTGCAGGATGGAACTCCGACTTCAAAAACATTCGAGCACGTCACCAGTGAGATTGGAGCTGAAGAAGCAGAGGAAGTTGGTGTTGAGCACTTGCTTCGGTAAGGTATTTAAAGGTTTAAAAGTTAAATCAAATCTAAAATGACTATTTGAATAGCAAGAACTGCATTTATATTAGGGTTAGAATTATTATACAGCACACCAAAAGGAATACTACTGGTCAAAACCTGCAACATTTTAGAAACTAAAAACTAAGATGATTAACTATTTTTGTTAATTTTGTACAGCGAGTCAGTCATTATTGCATAATAAACCCTGACAGAATAATCCAGGACCATGATGGAAAGTGATTTTGAATCACCCTGAAGGGATTTATTTTCCAATAATGATATGCTTGCTTTGTTATCCCACTTGTTACATGACTGTGTAGGGAAAAAAATCAATAATTTAATACAATACATATGAAAATTATTGTTACCTACACTCATCAACAAAGGTGAACAGATCGGGAGCTGTAGAAATGATTCAGTCTGTCAGTACGATTTGTTATTGTGATAACTGGACGGAAATTACATACGAAGAGAGTGGGATTGTGCATGGGTCACCTTGACCTTGTTTCGTTGTCACTTTTTCTGTATTTGGCTTGTTAAGTCTTGTTAGTGCGATAACCTTCGGAAGAAAGTAACATAGGATCGTCAAATTTGGTGGGTTCCCCAAAGTAAGTTATATTGGGCTTTTAAGAAGAATTTTATATATATAAAAAAAAAATAAATCACTTCGATTCCCAGCCAGTTGTATGCCTTCATTTAAATATTTAAATGAATGAATATTTAAATGTGATTCTTAAACTCCTTAAAATGTGAAACTTCACACACTTCCGACAAAATTTACAGACTTCCCCCATGCTATTTTACAGAGACATCAAGGACACTACTGTAGGCACTTTGTCTCAGCGCATCACCAATCAAGTCCATGGTCTAAAAGGCCTCAACTCCAAGCTGTTAGACATCAAGGGCTACCTGGAGAAGGTTGCTACCGGAAAACTGCCCATCAACCATCAGATCATTTACCAGCTGCAGGATGTGTTCAATTTATTACCAGACGTCAACCTGCAAGAGTTCATTAAGGCCTTTTATCTCAAGACCAATGACCAGATGCTGGTGGTCTACCTGGCGTCGCTCATCCGCTCCGTGGTGGCCCTCCACAACCTCATCAACAATAAGATCGCAAACCGAGATGCCGAGAAGAAGGAGGGCCAGGAGAAGGACGACAGCAAGAAAGAGAAGAAAGAAGACAAGGAAAAAGACAAGGAGAAGGACAAGAGCGATTCTGCAGCAAAGAAAGATGACAAAAAAGAAAAGAAATGAACTTGAAATCCTGACATGGACTGACACCATCTTGGCTAAAATGAGGATGTTTGAGTTTCTGCTCTTTTCTCGCAGGTTTAGTCAAGTTCCAGCTCTCTCTTTTGATAGAGAATGTATCGTTTTCTGTTTTTGTTTAAGAGTAGCCTTTTAAAGGGGGCAATTTGGTTTTTGTATTCATCTTTGCACCCATGTAGTGTTACTTTTACAAAGTAAAATTCTCCAGACCAGGTCCATGCACTCATATTTTATTGATATAATTCAGGATTTACACTTTTTTGTTTGTTCACTGCATGCATACAGAAATGTGCATAATGTTGCAAAGAGCATATTCATTAAAATACCTCCTGCGGAACTTTTATTTCCTCGTGTAGTCTTGGGAGGGGGTGCATTTTCAAGGAACACAAAAAGCAGATATTCACCTAAAATTAACTATAATCAAAGTTCCCATTCATAGTTTTATTAGTAGAAACAGTAATAATTTAAAAACTTTTCCTTTGAACAGTTTGTACATCTTTGACGGCATTATCTTAAACGTGATATAAGGAAGGGAGTTGTGTTTGAATTTTCTTCATTTTTTCTTCTTAACTCGGATACCAAATGCCTTACAGATCTTTAGCATCATCAGGTTGAATATTTCCTCCTCGTCAGAAGGCTGGTGAAAAGAGATATTATTAGTAGAATTACTAATTACTAAAGAATTGAAAAAATATTTCATTTTATTAGACAATAGGCAAGTTAGTGTATTTAGTGTTTTAGTAAATTCAATGTTAAGCTGATGGTGAAGAAGTGTCTTAGGATGAAAAACAGGACAGTGTTTGTGATTGTAGCAGCAGCTCTTTGGGGTAAAAAGGAAAGGCTTGGGCATAAACACTTGTTGGAAGTGCTAATCATTAAGGTATCCAAGTATCAAGTGATCAGATCTGGATGAAGTTTAGATTGGATATGTAAATAGAGAAATAGTTCCATAAGTTGAGACTTATTATGACCTAGCATCATGATGAGGTTGATGAGCGAAAAAAAAAAAACAGATTTAAGCCACACCCATATCAGATAGTGTCATTATGTTACAGTGTACACTCTGAATGTTCGTAATCCCATTGTACGAGTACGCAAAAAAAAATAGTATGTAGGATATCTGAATGTCCAAAGTTACCTGGATGATCTACGAAATCCATAGTATGTGATTGTTCAAACTATGCTTACAGTACGGTATCCCATAATTCAACTGAAGAAACAGAAAATAGTGGACTGAAGCAAAGTCCAAGAGGAGTCATAGAAATTTAACTTTTGTTAGAACAAGACTGTTGTTGCATCTAATTAAGCTAAAGGTAATTTGTGTGTCATCTAGTATGAGAAGCAGAAATAATTTTTTGTGAACTACAAGCTAATGTAAATTTACACTATCAGATATGCTGATGCTACAAACAACCAGGGTAATATACTGGTAAGATGGTGGTTTTGTTCGAGTTTATGCTCTCAACTTGCTTTCATACTCATAGAATGTGTTAAAGGGGTTGGTCTGATGGTACATACAGAGTATTTGTTTATAGCCATGGTCTTTAAAACAGAACAGGTGAAGCTACACTTTGTACAGAAAACATGAGCTGCTTTGAACCTTTGAAAGCAGTTGTTTGTGTTGTATCCTACCCCCACCCCAAAAAAAAAAGTTTGTTTCATTTCACCTTGTAGTGCTTTTGCTCGTGACTGAATGCCTCAAGTATGACTGAGATGAAAAGGTTCAGCACCACGAATGTCAAGATGACGACACAAGAGATAATCAGGATGCCACCAAGCACTGGGCTCAAATTCAGGATCTATAGATGGGAAACAACAACAAATAAATGTGGGGTTGTTCACATTCAGGTCAGAAGAATCTCATGGAATGTGTTACCTACCTCTGCATAATTGAACACGCCAAGCTGTAAGGCGATAAACGCTACAATGGAATCCTGAAGAGTCTTGTATGTGTAAAGTATACTACCAAACAGCAAATTGCTCTAAAAAAGTAAATAAATAAAATATTTAAAAGGCAGTTCACATATTCACACATACTGTATTGTACCTTCAGTATTCTGCTCATGGAGGTGGTGGTGGATTTGAAATTATTTTGGGAATACTGGGTATGAGATGGAAAAGCAATGGAGGACATGTGTTCGTTTTCACACCTGTGACACAATTTAAAGTCCCCACTGTACATACTACACCACATAAGCTAAAGTCTCACATAGCTGACTTATACATGAAAACCATAGCCTGGATTACAACTCCCATCCTGTGACCGTTTCAGTGGATTTTCACTGGTTGTCAAGGTGGCTCTCTGGCTCTTATGTATTCAGACAACAGTACATGTACACAGAGCAATATGTTAACTGTTATAAACCCTAAAGTAATTCTGGGTATGTGAGATGATGGCTTGTATTTCCTATTATATGATTACAATAGACAAAAAATAAACCATATTTTAATGAATTTCAAGTTTTACAGTTTTTAAACTCTACTAGCAGATTATATTGCCTTTCCCCCCCTAAATATAAATGCTTAAAATTATACAAAACCATCTGCTAATAAAACAGACTATTTCAAGCTTGAAAAAATAGATTTAATTATATAATATGTTTGTAATAAGAATTACTAAATCAATTGATTATATTCAAGATATTTTGAATTAAGATGTAATTTTTTAGGAGATGGGAGGAACAGAACACAAACTCGAGACAGGCATTTTAGGATTGAACCAGGAGCTCTGAATCTGTGAGGCAGCAAGTCCATATATCCATTCATCCTTCCCTTCTCTATAGCATTTAACCTTCAGGGTTGTGGGGAAGCTGAAACCAATCCCAGCTGACTTAAAGTGAGAGGGGAAGTACGCCCTTAACAAGTCACCTTGTAGCTCTAACACAGACATAACCATTCACATTCACACCTATGGATAAATTAGAGTAGCCAGTGGACCTAATATGCATGTCTTTGGACTGTGAGAGGAAACCTGAATACCCAAATATAAACCACCTAACCACTGATTAGAACATTCCAACTTCACACAGAAAGACCCTTTGTCCAGGTTCAGTCTTCAAACTTGCTTGCTTCCAGGCTCGGTTTGTTATAGCCCAGTGGTGGCTCATGGTTAAGGCTGAGGATTACTGATCAGAGGGTCAGTGGTTCTAGCCTCAGTACCATTAAGTTATCAATGCTGGGCCTTTGAGCAAGACCCTTAACCTTCAAATACTCAGTTGTGTAAATAAGATTTTAAAAAGTAAGTTGCTCTGGGGCAAATGCCATAAATGTTACATTTATTTTTTGAAAGACAGATTTTTGGGCTCTTACCAAAATAGAGTAAACTAAGACTATGATGACTAGGACCACAATGAAGTTGGAGATGTCGTCCCATGCTCGCTTCAGGGTGCAGGTGATCAAGTTCAGTTTGGAGTTCAGGCGCATCAGG
>JAOUQZ010000004.1:3092207-3104364 GCA_028564935.1 Neosilurus hyrtlii
CTGGCTTTGGTCCAGCACCACTTGCTGTATATAGTGTCCAGGTCAGGAAGCTCGATACGGATGGTACGCTCTGCTGACCGCACCATGCTGATTTAGTTCCCTAAATAATGCAAGAAATTAATTAAAAATGCATGGAGTAATGCACTGTGGAACATGTAACTGACCCCGATGGTAGCTACTTTCTCACTGTTTTAACATGCAAATATTATTTAATGTTGTTGTTAATCAATGTTTGGTAACTTGCAATTCACCTGGTACCCCACTTCCTGGAAGCATAAAATGTGTCTCTAATTAATTTGTGGTTACTTATGTAATATAGTTATGTTCTTCCAGTCTGCATCCTATGCAGCTGTGACTGCCACTTAGCTTATTGGCTTACTGAAGTGCTTTGTTGTAAGTTTTCATTTGGAAGTGATTCATTCTTGATCATAACTTTGTCTTTTGCCCTGGTATTTAAATTGTTCAAGTTGTGTAATGGATATTAAACAACTTGTGTAACACACATTATCATCTCAGTTGCTTACCAGACATCCTGTGATAGTCCCTACTTCTTTAACAGTAAACAATTAAAATCTCTGACACTGTACTGTAGATTGAAAGGGGGTTTTCTGGACAGGAGTGTTGTCCATACAAACACAGGTACTAAGCAACAAGTAATTCACACAAATATATTGTTATATTTACACCCACATACTATTTTGAAACAGGGAAACTTACTTTACCTTGCAGCTACCATCAATTAATCTCAAACATACTATTACTACTAATCCAAGATAAATACTGAGGCATCCTGGGTTTTAGTTCAAATAAGCATTAATCAATACATGGGTATGGGTAAAATAGCTTAAAATTGATCCTGGACCAGGTATGTTTTGACCCTTGATTTGATGCATGATATGAGATCAACACTGGGGCAGGTCTACGGTCTGAGACCAAGCACGTATGTGGTTCATGATTGACATGAGGCAGTTGAATGGTTCAATATCAATACTGACTCCTACATTTGGTTCAAATCGGGGCAGCTGTGGCCTAATGCTTATAGAAGCGGGTTTGGGACCAAAAGGTCGCTGGTTCATAAGCAGCCCCTTCCCTTGCTCCATCTTCATGGCTGAAGTGCTCTTAAGCAAGGCCCCTAAACCCCAACTGCTCTCTGTTCATGTGTTCACTTTGGATGGGTTAAATGCAGTAGCCAAATTTCCCTAGCAAAATTAATGCAGAATATCAAAATCATAATAAAAAAATACAAAATAAAAAAACATGGGGCAGGTGCGTCTGGTTTTAGATCTAGAACAAACCTAGGGAAGGTGCAGGGTCCTAGTTTTAATGTCCATGCAAATGGTTCAAGACACTAGGCCAAGCAGAATTTGAGATTAGCTTTGGGTAAGAGGCATGATCTGAGAGCTGTACACTGGCACAGGTCCATGGTCTGCAATCTACACTGGAGCATTGACATTGCTCAAGATAGATACTAGCCCAAGCATTTTTTGAGACTCCGGGTTAAATGGGGGCAGCCGGAGCCTAATGGTTAGAGAAGCAGCTTTGGGACAGAAAGGTCGCTGCTTCAATTCCCAAACCAGCAGGAAAAATGTGTGGTGGTGGGGCAGTGAGCGAGGAAGGCACCTACTCAGGTGCTCCAATGTGCATGGCAGACCACTGCTCCAAGAGTGAGAGAGTATGAGTGAGTGTGTGTGTGTGTGTGTGTGTGTGTGTGTGTGTGTGTGTGTGTTCACTTTGGATGGGTTACATGCAGAGGTAATAATTTCCCTTGCAGGATTAATACAGTATAGCAAAAAAACATTAATAATAATAAAAAATAATAATAATAAAAAATGCGTGGTCTAAGATCAACACTGGGGCAGGTCGATGGACTGAAATCAACACTGGAGCAAGTGTATGATTCATTGTATACTCTAGGGCAGGGACATGGTCTCAGGTTGATATTTGGTTAAATGCATTCTTTGAGATTAGCACAGAAGGAGCTTGGCTCGATAATGACTGAAGAGCAAGCATGGGAATGTGTTTGGGATAAGCCTATGGATTCAAACTAACACAGTGAAAGGATGAAGGTCTGTGAATGTGATAGGATCAGGGTGTAGATTCGAGGGAAGTATCAGAGAAAAGATTAGAGGCTAAGATTGTTTCAAGGGCAGAGAAGAACAATCATACTACACAGAGACAGGAATTGAGACGAAAGTTTGTCATGATAGATTGGTGAAGCATGACGCTAGAGGCAAACAGGCAGTTTGGAAGTGAGCCAATAGGGAGTTCAGGGACAAAAATCCTGACCTAAGCCATTCTGATTATACTGAGGTATTAAACTAAATATTATCTTTGAAAAATGCTCTCATTAATAATCACCTCTCTTTCTTGTCTTCTGTAGTGTTGGCTTTCTTAAAAGCCTTAAGGTAAGACCTGACAAAATATACATGTCTAAAAAGCAAACACATCCTCACAGCAGTAATTTTCTATATTTTTTGCTTTTGAAGTTTTGTGAAGTGGCTTACTCACTGACCTGAATCTACAGCAGATGAAAATGAGAGGTCCAATCTGATTAGTGAACATGCAGAATACTGTAATCTGATTGACCCTGTGGGCCAATGCACTCGGGGAGTTGGAGATGCGCATGGGCAACTTGTAATGATGGAACACGATGCCAGTAATGACCAGCCCAACTCGGTCTTCGTCATAAGTTTATGAACCTAATCATGGTGATGATGAACGTGCATCCTGTGACATCTAAAAACCAATATGGAATGGACTTGTACATTACTGAATAGTAAAATATGTGCAAACCTATTTAAAATACCTTGACCTGGAATATTGCCTAATGTCATATGTCATAAATTAAGAAACCTGTAATACAATTCACAAACCCTGGCCAAATCTGTAAACAGATAAATTCAGTTTATTTATTTGTACACAAACTAAATATGTTAAGTATATACATTCTGTAAAGCTTCACATATATTAGCTAGTCAGTTTAGCATGCAGGATCGAAGAGATAAACTCTATTTCTAGGTATGTTATGCTCTTTGGCATGATTGCTTAATGTGGAGATTTATTTAATGACATCACACTAATCTAGTTTATATGCAAATAAGCAGTTCTCCTTATATTAAGTAGAATAGGAACCTCCTATCTCAATATATTTAGCTGCAGAATCAGAATGCTAACCTTGCTAGCTGGCTAATTTAGCTAATAATAGAGATGACAAAAATTGTTTTGATTGATATTTTAAAATGTAATGCTATCATCAAATAAATTACTGAAAATAATCACAAACATAAGGCTGTGAGTGTTATGTTTTTAAGCCTACTTGTGTCAAACTACTAGAATCTTTTCATTATGATTTGGAAACATATGAGCAAAAAAAAAAAAAAGAAAAAAAACGCAAGGACTCAGATTCCCTTGCCCGGACGTGGGTTACCCAGGTGCCCCCCTGGAGCCAGGCCTGGGGAAGGGCTCGAAGGCGAGCACCTGGTGGTTGGGTCTGTCCTCCAATGAACCCACCACCTGTGGGAGGTGCCATATGGGTCGGGTGCAGTGTGAGCTGGGTGGCACCTGAAGGCGTGGGTTCTGTTGGACTGATCCTTAGCCTCTGACTCTGGCTTTTCGGGGCATGTCCAACCGGGAGGAGACCCCAGGGTCAACCCAGAACACGCTGGAGGGACAAGGTCTCTCAGCTGGTCTGGGAATGCCTCAGTGTCCCCCCAGAAGAGCTGGAGGAAGTGGCTGGGGAGAGTGATGTCTGAACCTCACTGCCTAGGCTGCTGCCCCCACAACCTGACCCTGGATTAAGCGGAAGATAACTGACTGTTTGTAGCTACCTCACTAGTTACATTCACTTGTGTTTATGAGGCTTCCTGGATTGGCTGTACAACCTGGGGCTGCTCCTAAACAGTGTATTTAAGTTCTTTTATATCATTTTTAATGAGAGTTAACATGATAGTATATCAGAGATCATTAAGTAAGTGCAATCAGGGGAGATCAGAACCCCAGTGTCATGCAGAGGGGTCTTGCATCCCCCTAAAATGTATTTTTTCAAAATTAATTTTAAAAAATGTTATTTTCTAAGAATGATTTTATTGCTACTGCTAATGTGGCCTGTTATAAAAAAAAATGTCAGTTCAGTGGACTGCTGAAAGCCATAATTGATGATTTAGAATGTAGTATTCAAATGAGCTCTGAGATTATTAAGGAAATAACATCTGGGGGGTATGTTATTGTAGAAAAATAATCAATAGCAGTGTAGTGTGATGTTGCCTTACACAAAAATAGAACTTATATACTATAAGAATGGTAACTATAAATAGTTACCACTCTCACATTGATTATTTTCCAAGAACTGCATGGAACAGAGTGATACCACAGAAATTTGTCAATGATAAGCATTTTTAATTATTAATAAATACACTGTAATTTTTTCTTACTTGTAACTATTTCTTACTTTGTTTCAACATTACATTTTTCAGAGACCTTAAGGGAAGCACAGTTAGCACTGTCTATGCTAAACTGCCCCAGTGACTGAATGTGTGTTTGAAAGTGACTGCCCTGCTGAAGAAAATCAGCCTGGTTTGAGACCAGCTGTCCAAAGCACAGTGAAATGCTGGTTGATGGAAATAGTTACTACAGTAAATTACTACTAATGCACTGGAATGGGAGCTTTAAGCTAGTAAACTTAAAATGCATTTTATTCGGGGTTTGTCAACATTTTATTATTATTATTATTATTATTATTACAACTACTATAATTTTTGTTGCCTTACTGTTGTAAGTTTCCTCAAAACCATTTGCTGTATTCAGCAATGCATAGATCTATTTTTTCCATTTTTTAAATGAAAAAACAATAGTGAATATATACAGAAGTATATGCCTACAGCATGTTAGTTGTGTATGTTAGTGTGTGGTGGTGGTGAATGTGTTTCTTGTCCACTTTGTCCTCAGGCTGTTACTAGTAAAAGTGAGTCAGCTTCTCATCAGTTAAATAAATGGGATTCGACCACGTGCTTTCGAGAACCAGACAACAGCCATTAATTTCCTCCCCGTCATTTCTGTGCTCGGTTCTCCCGAGACTTCATGACGCAAGAAAATGTCAGAGGAAAACGGCCGTCTGTATAAAATGCGGCAGGCGGAGGACGACAGGAGCAGAGGTCGAGGAGCTCGTGCCTATTTGAACAACACGAGAAAAGAAGAAGAACTGTCTTTGATTCTTTGGGGTTTTTATTTTCGGAGGAAAAGATTTTGCGGGAGTTTTGTGCGCTCCGACAGCACACCGCTGTTGTCCTTCCAGCACCTCGGACAGCGACTTTTGAGGTTCACCACGCACCTGCGACAGTGAGTGACTGTAGTATATATATAAATAAACAGAGTGTGTGTGTGTGTGTGTGTGTGTGTGTGTGTGTGTGTGAGAGAGAGAGAGAGAGAGAGAGAAATCTGAAAATAACTTCCATAGAAATCCGGTTTTAGTTTAAAGATGTTCTATTCTTTAAGCATTTAGACATTTTCATAAATTTATTTATTTATTTGTTTGTTTGTTTGTTTGCCAAACCACTTACTTCTATTAGGGTAGAGGGGAGGCAGGAGCAAAGGTGGGATACACACTGGGCAGCTCATCAGTCCAATGCAGGACCAATAGCCAAACAACCATTCAGACTCGCACCTAGGGGCAATTTGAAACAACCAATTAGTCTAATGTGCATGTGTTTTTATTGTAAGAGGAAACCAGAGTACTAAGAGGAAATCTTTTGGAGTACATTCTTAAAATTATATAACAGTGCACCTTCCAGGCTGATTATATACCTTACCTTATTTTTAATAATATAAACAATGCTTATTAATGTTATGAAAAAATGTCCCTTTAATAATAATAGTTAACCCTGCATTTGTTAACCAATTGGTACCTTAATTTCTCAGTGTACACTTTATCCATATTAATGACCTCTTTTTGTGTTAGATATGAAGAAATTCAGGAGATCAGTAAACACCTCGCAGTTGTTCTTTATGGCTGTGTGTAGTGTGCTGTGCTGCAGGACACTTTCAGCTTTTCCAGCCATTAAAACATATTCTGCTATCAGGTGAGAGCTTCAGTCCTCCGTGATTCATTCTAAAAAATGCAATTTCCATGTTACCTGTTACTGTTCCCCACTCCTGGAAGGAACAATGTAAAGAACAAAGTAAATAATGACACACAGTGATGCTCTGTAGGTCAGGCAGTCTGAACAGTGATGGTGACAGCGCGTGGACAAACGAGCCCTCTCAGGACCTGGAAGTGTATAAACTTCTGTATGAAATTGCAAACACAGTGGAAAGGTAAGACAAAAAAAAAACAAGCAAACTTAACCTTTGTATGAAGAACTCTTCATTCAGCAAACTGGAGTCTACATCAAATAAACAAGATAAAGTCATGCATTTTAAGACATTTTCATATAAACATGTACTTATTTCGAAGCTATATGTCGATATTTTTGTTAATAATGCAAATTAATTTACTTGTTATTGCATGCAGACCACCCAGACATGCAAATGGACTTCATACAGATGGCTACAGCAAACTCCTTGGGCAACTTTCAGCCAAAGAATACCTTGAATCCTTACTTGCAAAGCATGTCAAGTAAATATTTTTCTCTTATCCATTGTTCACTTTTACCATTATACACATCTAATTCAAAAACATGGTAAAAATCTACATTTATAGATTTTTTTGAGTGTGCTCTGAAAACAGCCTTGCACTATGCATGACCATGATTACTCAAACATAATTACACTTACAAATGGCCGTCTAGTCTCACATATTGGAATATTTAATTATGAGTACAAATATCTCTCCAAACAGAATTACACAGTAGGATATTGAATTAACGGTACAAGTATCTGTTCATTTTGAATAATAGCCTATAGTTCAATATTTAATTAAGATCACATATATACTGTATATATCGGAAAATTGAATTATCTTTGCAAATAGATGTCCACTAAGATTATATTATGGGATATTTTATCAGAGATAAGAATATCTGTACAATGAAAAGGGCATTACGGTTTCATTTGCAGTGATGAGCTGAGCGCAGATGACCTACGTATGAAGCGTCACTCGGATGCAGTGTTTACAGACAACTACAGCCGATATCGCAAGCAGATGGCAGCCAAAAAGTACCTGAATTCAGTCTTAACTGGAAAGAGAAGGTAGGAAAGACAGTTACAAATTTGAGTGCAAATTAGTGTATGATGTTTCTTGCATGGGCATGTGTGTATGGGCAATGCATGCAAAATCTAACATTCCTCACACTCACAAATAATAGAACTGGGTGCCTGCATGGCAAACTGTTTTTTTCTTTAAGAATGTTTTTTGTTTGTTTGTTTTTAAGAGTAAAAACTGGGAAAATTAATCAGATTTTAATTATCAGGAAATAACCCCTTTAGGGTGATTCAAGACCCCTAGTCTGCCCTTTGTCCCTTAGATATCATTCAATTCACATTCAAAGTATCCATTAGCACTTTTGTGGTGGGCAGTCCTGGCCCCCTAAGGTCCACCCTTACTAATGGGTATGCTGGGTAGTACCATTAAGGGTACATTTTTGTACCTTGAAAATGAGCTTTAAATGTAGCTTTTTTTTTCTTTTATTAAAAACACCCAGAGAGAAAAAAACTCCATCAAGTCAAAGATAACAGAAAAAGAAGAAAAAAAAACCCAAAATAAAACAAAAAAAACACAGCATGCCCAATTTCACAATGTCAAAGAATCTAAAAAAAAATTCTAGATACAGAATTTGATTCGGCTCAGTTCAGGAATCTAATGGAGTGTTTCTTCGGCTTCAAAGCTATGCATATGAGTAGGTATGGTCTGTTCTGATATTTCCTCGTAGCCCAGAAGATGCCTTAACACTGTCTAACCAGTCCAAAAGCACGGATTCTTCCTTATATCAGAGCTACGACGACGAAGTTGATCAGCTCCTCCAGCAGCTCCCGCTACTATGACCGCTATCTCTTGGTTCTTAACTTCAAACTGTGTGCTAGAAGGTCTGATTCATAAATAATTCACTAACATTTACTTAATTAGCAGTGCATTTTCCTTATTCTGTTACATTACTGTGGAGAAGCTATTTCACTATTCTGGATATATAATGAAATAGCTTTCAGAGCTTTAATATATTCTAGTGCTTAAACATTGAGTTTTTGGGGTTGAGTATTTCCAGCATTTTTGCATCATTAACATCGTCAATAAACTTAAATGTAATCTCTGTTGCTACTTTCGTTATTTCTTTCTTTTTCCCAGAACTTCTCGGTGACAATGAAGATGTTTAATCTGGCAACCCTAAATATGAGAACTGCAATCTCTTTACTGCAGAACAAATATAACACAGTGTATCAACATATGTGGCAAAGTCAATTATTGTTGTGTCTGTTTAATAAGAAGCTGTTTATGTTTTATTTTTTAGATTGCTGACACTGTCTGAAATTTTAATGTATTGAAATGAAAGAATAAAAAAATGTGTGAAGAAGAATATGGCTGTTTTGTAGTCTTGTTTTTGTCACTGAATTATCTTACCAAAACAAGCCCCTGAGATAAACAAAGCATATTCATTCTGACATGGAAGTGGCACAAACTGATTGGTTCACTATCTAGGGATAAAGGACATTATCCACCCTGCAAACTCGGGATAACGCTTGAATAAGTTCAAAATTTGAGAATAAACCATGAAAATCTTGTTTTAGTTTACTTTTCTTAGGTGTACATGTTGATTAAAAGAAACAATTATTTGTCTTAGTCTCAATGGATATCACCAAACATTCTTGTTGTTGTTCTGGCTCAGGGACTAGTCAGCGATATCCACCTCACCCTTGGCAAATATTTATTATATACACTGGCCAGCCAAATAAATAAATAAATAAGTCCCACAATCTAATATTTTGTTGGCTTGCCTTTAGCCTTGATTACAGTGTGTAATCTAAATGGCATTGCTGCTTCAGTTGGTCAGGTTGAGGCTCAGCAACATTATGTGGCAATAAAATGAAGTCAGCTGATGAGATCAATGTACTAAATAACCAGGTTATCTCATCAATGAACTTCTTGTCCCTAAAGGCATGGGTGTAAAATTGGAGCTCAAATAACAGTGATTCAGGCAGAATAATTATTCCATGCAACATTGGAGAAAATCATGTTTAAAGTTCAGCAAAGTATTGCACTGATTTTTCAGATAAGAGACAAAACAGGTTTTAAAACTAAATTTAAATGTTATTAAACATTCATTTGAAAACAATATGTTTGTAGACACAGGTCTTGACTATCAGATTACGTAAATTAACAGGTTTTTAAAAATAAAATTCTTATATAATAATATTCCTGAAAACAAACATTTTTATCATCATGAATTTCATTTTGTCAACTCCGTCAGACATACTAAAAAGTGTGCTATTTCACTTGATTGTTGGCAACAAGAATTTGAAGTCTTGCAGTGTCTAATAAAAGTGTTGTTACTCTAATATGTATTAAAATATAATATGTAAATTTTATACTATTCTGCAAATCACACTTTCTGAATTAATTTTTCACTACCTTACCTTTTTTAATGTTGTGACTATTAAAAACTGTTAAAAATGTCTTTAGGCAAATGAGAAAATAGAATGTAGATCAGTCATGACTTTTCAATATAACAAACATAAACTGATTTAAAAAAGCAATATTTTTGAAAAAAAAAAAACACATCTGACGGTGCTGAAAATCATTGACGGTGTTGACAAAATCAATCAACATCGTCTTAAGTATAAGAATAGTATTAATAGATTAAGTAGAGTAACACATATCTATTGAAAACTAAATGAAAGAATACTAATAAAGAGCAGATAAAGGTGACAATTCTTTGTTGCTGAAAATATTCAGGCAGACAGACTGTGTCTTTATCTGGTGCTGCAATACCTCACCGAAAAAGTAAGAAATAACAAAATTGTCAGAAAGATAACATAAGTGTCAGTAATTCTCTTCATTGAATGCAGTCTTTTTTATGTGATCCTCATTTAAATGCTTATATAATAGCACATTTTAACAAAACAATGATTCAAAATTGCACTAAATTGGCATCTATAAAGTTTATAGAATGTTTTGAAAATGTAAGATTTACTTTTTATCTAACCTGTATGACTTGAACATTACATCATGGAGTATGCTGTAGATTTCTCTTGTGCTATTTGGCTGGAATGGCAACCTCCCTCCCTGGTTTCATTGTTGTTCAACAGAACAACATTATTCAAAATGTTTTGAACAGGACTAAAACGGACATCCACAGTTTTTGTCTAGCCATGCTTCCCTACACCTCATATAAAAGTAATATGAAAACCATATTAGAACAGGAATTTCATTTCAATGACACAATTCTCATATACCTATGATTTAAAATTATAAATGTAATATTTTATTACAGTACAGTCTTAAGCAGAGTATACCCTGTACATTATCTAGACATCAACTGCTTATGGTACTCAAAGTTATAATGTAAATCAGGTTATGTATACATTTGTGGTAAAATAAAAATGTAAAATAACACTAGAATGTTTTACTATGTCTATAAGTAAATTTATATCCATACTTTAGATGATTATGTGAGGATTTGTCAACTCAATCAGATTACATGTGATCACTTTCCTAAGTAAAACTTGACGGTGTTGATAAAATGGAATTTTCTGTCATGCTAAGTACATATGGTTCAAGGCAGCCATTTTATTTTATTCTTGGTTGCTAGCTGCCTAAGTAATCTCACTAAAATGTCAATATTTATTTAAGAATTCCTTACTAAAATTATTATTATTGGAGAGATGGTGTTGACAAGTAATAGCTGTGACCGCCATGATTTTAGGATTGTTTGTCTAAAATATCATAAAAAAATTTTCAGAGGATGTGTTGCACTGCTACATTCATCAAAAAAGGAGGTAGAAAGGGGGTCCTCAGAGAAATAGCTTACCACTATTTTGCCTGATTATGATAAAATCTGACAGAGGGGACAGTTTTGAAATCCAATTTTTTGAAAAACAAAAATGTCTTAAGTTCATCCTGTGTATTTTTTCATGTTTATATTCATTATAATTCTTTCTATAGATATATTTTCAAAGTTGTTGAGGTTATAAAAGTATTTTTTAGCAGTTTTAAAATCTGACCTATCATAGAGGACAGGTAGAAAAACATGTACTTTCAATCCACAGAACACAGAAACCTAACAAATTCTAGTATAACAGTTTACACTTGAAAATAAGATATTCATATACAGTTCATTTAGATTTAAGTTTTTATATGTATTTTTCATTATATATTTCTTGATTTTTGACAAAGATGACTTTTCTGTGAAGGACATGTTTTGTCCCAATTTTCAAGAATCAGCGATTGAACTTTTGACTTAATACCCACTTTGCTGTGATCGGACACAAATATTATCTTTAACTTCATCACTTTCACACAAGTCCTAAAAGTGGATGAAAAGAACCCAACTGAACAAATAAGAAAAAAAATTACATTTGCTCATGTATGTATTGAGGGAAATGATTCGTGTCTGTTAGTGGAAGAAAGTAAAAAATGTTTTAGTTCATATTTATATAGATATTTTAAAAAAAACAGGGTTAAAATAATTACATAAAAAAATAGGGTTCACAAACTGTTAAGCAGCACATTATAATGTGTGACATGAGTAACTTTTACACTTGAATCACCAGCCTTTGTTTTTATTTGTGTTTACTTGCGGATTTAACTTTATAATAGGTGGAGTAAACAGGTAACACTGGTTTGCTATTCATGCACTCCGATTGAGGATGGGTGTTTCCGTTAGGGTGGGAAACGGTACGTCTGTGTCGCGCTATCCCGTAAGTTAGTGTTCTGTTTTCATGATTACTAATATTCTTACTCATTTTACCTTCTTCAGGAGGAAATAATGTGAATGATTCATCATTTCAAAAGAAAAAACAAGGAAAACAGGGATGCATCTGCTGCCATCAAGTCTAGACTTTCTTACTGCTTATTTGTATGCTTGAAATACCCTTAAAATATTCCAGGACCAGGTTTAAATCAGAATGTAATTAGATCATCGGGGGTTAGTATGGATAAGTCTATAAAAATCTTACTTTGGAGAGACCCAATGCCTCTAAAAAATATTCTTTTTACTGAATTTAAGTGTATTAA
>JAOUQZ010000004.1:3147299-3163015 GCA_028564935.1 Neosilurus hyrtlii
TTGTAGTACTGTTACTTTTTCCCACATACAATATATTTAGCTCTACTTCGACGTATCGAGCACTGTTCTACGGAAAAACGACTCAAGCTCCTTCCAAAAATGTGAACATGTCTTTTAGAAAACTTTACTGTATCAGTAATTCTTAGGGAGGACAAATCAGCAAATGAACACATTAATATCAATTTGAGCTGCAGCTGGCACTCCTGTCAGACCTGCTGCTAGAGCAAATTCATCAGCACCTTCTAACCAATTAGAAGAAAGAATTTATCAGCACTGTGGTATAAATGTGTGATATTTGCTGTATCTCTGCTTACGTACGTATTACTCCGTGGTCTTGGATTCTGCACTGCTATGAATTCTGAATTAAATAGCAGAGGAGGATGAAATGTCCTTGTCATAAATGGATGAAAGCCAGTCTAGACAGTGCACTATTGTACATATATTTGATTCAGTGATAATTTGCTGAGTGTCAGTGTGTGTGAAATTACTGACTGCTGTAAGACACATTATTGAAGGAGCATGTGTCAGATAGACAGGAAGGTTGTGATGTCATTCCTTCATCCCTGCAGCTTGGTATTTACTCATCCACAGAGACAGAAAAACATCCTCAGGGTCTCTCTGGGTTTTGTGGCTTGGTAAATGCTGAACTGAGAAGCAAGGAGTGAAAAGATAGACAAATAGAAAGATAGACAGCCTTTCACACACTTTTCGACATTATTATGTCTTAGGAGTGTTGGAGGAAACCAGAATACTCAGAGCAAACCCACAAGATTAAACAGTTCAGAAAATGAATGAATGGGCTTAAACTAGTCACTTCACTGATCAGTGGTGATTGTAAACCAGTGACTCGATCATCCAGTGTAGTGAAGTGTGCAGTGATGATGGGAAATATAATGTTTTCATATTCCTGCTCTCCACTCTTCATTTCGTTGCTGACTCTGTTCCCCACTGCACATGCTCTCTCTCACACTTCTTTACATAACCATGTGTTTTGCATTACTTGAAATACAATCTGTCTCTCACTTCGATATGTCAGAGCTCAAAGCTACACGCTGATATTAGTGTTCCAAATGTTACAAGGCAGCCTGCATGACAGTGGAGATGGTTTCTGTCTCCGCCTGAGTTCTGTGTTCAGCTCGTACTCCAAGAAGCCCCAAGACTGCCAGTCCACAGAGTTCTTTCTATCCGTCTCTTTATTCTCAGCTCGACTCTGAGCTCCTGTCATCGGAAGCAATCATTAGTGGCCTTGCGTTAAACACCAAAGCACAAATTCTTTTCAAATAAACCGAATATATACATCATTCTTTTTTCTTTAATCCTTTTTGCTTTTTGTTTTCCTTTTGTGATGCTCTGTGTCAGACATTTTCTCACATTTACCCATGTTATCTTTTTCTGCTTTCCTTTAAAACCCTTTGCTTTCTTTCCTCTTTTCATCCTCCAAAACTCCCTCCATTTCTTTCTTTCTTTCTTTTTTTCTTTCTTTCTCTCTCCCTTTCTTTCTTTGTATTTTTCTTTTTTTCTCCAACCCTCCCTTTCTTTTTTCTTTTTTTCTTTCTTTCTCCCTCCCTCCCTCCCTTTCTTTCTTTCTTTCTTTTTTTTTCTTTCTTTCTTTCTTTTTTCTTACTTTCTTTTTTCTTTCTCCCTCCCTCACTCCCTTTCTTTCTTTCTTTCTTTCTTTCTTTCTTTTTCTCTCTCCCTCCCTTTCTTTCTTTCTTTCTTTCTTTCTTTTTTTCTTTCTGTCACACTTTCATACTTTCTTTCTTACTCCTTTCCTATATTTATCTTTCTTTCTCTCACCCTCCCTTTCATTCTTTCTGTCTCCACCTCTCTTCCTCTCTCACACTTTCTACTTTTATTTTTCCCCTTTTTGTTTCATTCTCTTTATCTTTTTTCCATATAGGAGTATTATTATATTATTGCAGTCTTATGTAAAGATGATAAAAGTAGTGGTTTGGAGGATTTAATCTGTTTGCATGCCTTTGTAGTGTTTAAAATGAAATAAAAAAGCTCATTTTGTTTAATGTTTCAGTGCATAAATAGGGCCTTGCCTGTTACTGCTCTGTTCATATTGTGAAATAAATTAGAAGGTTTGGAAAGTTAAACTGCATTTCAGTTGCAGTTTAATCATGAACGATTAATGTGGGTCCTGAGGCAAGAGGAGTTGAGAACTGCTGCTCGTCCTAACCTGCACTATTCTTGTATTATTTTTTTCTCTTTCACTCCTAAGCACTGTGCTTTTGTTTCATTTGCTTTGCAGGATAACGGGGATGAGACCCACAGGATTGCACCATCCCCTGTGGTCCATGTTCGGGGACTGTGTGAGTCGGTGGTGGAAGCTGACCTGGTGGAGGCCTTGGAGAAGTTTGGAAACATCTGGTAAAATTGCCTTTGAATTTTTTTTTAATTTTAGATTGATGAGATCAGTGGGATCAAACAGATCAATTAAATTGATGGGATCAAATCGATCGATGATTACTGGGATCAAATATATTGATGAGATCCATAGGCTTAAACAGTTTAAAGAGATTGATGGGATCACTGGGGTCAGTGGGATGAAGTTGATTTAAGGGAGTGTAGTGATCTAATTATGTGATGTTAATGAGAATGATGGAATCAAATAGATAATAGAGATCAAAGAGATTACGGAGAACACTGGGATCAAATAGATATGTGGGATCAATTCTATCAGTGGATCAACAGAATTAATAAGAAAGATTATAAGAGCAGTCGGGTCACTGAATGGGAACAAACACAGCAAAGACATCAGTTTCGTCAAATACATCAGTGAGCTCAAAGAGATCAAATAGATAACCTGCATTGCAGGTAAATGTGTTTTAGGTAGAGATTAGGGAATAAATCTTGATCATATTCCTATACTGTTAGAGGATGTTGAGCATAAGGTTTTAATAATTTAAAGTGAAGCTTTCATGCTAGTGCCTGATATCATCAAAGATATTTCTTGCCCTTTGAAGCCGGAAATCTCCTGGATGTAAAGAATACCAATGAACTCTTAATAAGGTTGTGATGAAGGCGATGACTGTAGTGCAGTGATAAAGTGGATTAATCCAAAACAAGCTCCTTTGGGAGCTTAATTTCCTGAATTAAGGTAAAGTGATAACAAGTGCATAAATTATTGTTATGTACAGACAGAATTCACATTTTCTTGTAATCACTCATTAGAATCATGGACTAGGATTCATAAAAATCTTTAATGTATGAATCGCCTGTAACATACTCTTCAATTGACTGCTCATCTGACTGTCCTACTGTCAATCTGGCAGGGCCACAGTCTGTTATAAGGTGCTTAATGTATGAAATAAATCACACCAGGACGTACTGTTATAGGAAAATAATATGGCTTGCCATGAAGTAAGCACTGCGAAGTTGATTACTTTCCAATAATAGCACATTCAATGCATTTTATTCCTCCTACACACAGCAGCTTTCTAACTTTTTATTTATTGAAGAACATCATTTAAGTTCCAGCAGATAAAACCAGTCATTCCCTCAAGCTTCTTTTTTAAATTGTACTTGGAGATGAAATTTTAATGCCTATTTATTGCAAATCATATCATCCTGATTTTTATTGTGCAGCAATTTAGCACTTTAATTATGCTGCAAATAATGTTCACTTAACTTATCATACTAAGCAACAAACAAATATCAAGTCAAATTATTGTTTGAAAACATTTATTTAAACCAGTGTCAGACTTCTGCTCAGGAAATCAGGAAAGGGATTTATTCACAGCCTGACAATTCCAAGGTCGTGGCTTTCTTCTCTTTGACCTGTCAGGTAGAGTAACAGAGGGGGGAAAGAAAGTGGTACCTTATTTAGAGGTATGTGGTGTATGGTTGTGCATGAGACACTTAATCTAAGTCTATCTTCTAACTTTATGTATTGAAGCCGTCTCTGGGTTCAGTGCTTTCAGTACTTTTAAATAACTCAACAAGCCACATTGTTGTCCCTTTTTAATGGGACTGTTACAGATGGTGATGATATTCACCTTTGACCCAGGCATTCCAAAATCAAATCACCTCTGGGACTCAGGTAGAATATTGTTGCTCCCAAGTTGGGGGAAAATCCTTGCACGGATGGGGTCAGGATTTTGCTTAAAGGTCCAGTCTTACATAGGATATAAGTATGGTTAAATATGTTAAATCTTATATGCTAGGCATGTTGAAATCATTAGAACAAGAAAGTATGTAGATAACAAAAAAATAAATCCAGTTTTTTTGAGCGAGCAGCATTAGCTCTCCAAAACGCAGCAAATGAGGTGACGTGATCTGCTACGTCAGAAACTTGTCTCACAGGTTTGTTAACAGCGTGCAAGCATGCAGCCTCAGAGTCCTCGTTAGTTTCTAGTCAATTTAACGACCATTGGAGCGATGTCAGTGAACCTGACATTGACAAACATGATTTATGGAATGTTTTATTTGCATATGAACCCATGGGGGGAAGGTTTGGGGTCATGTTTCAGTGAAGAGGATTAAGACAACAGGGAAGAGCGTCTCAGAAACACTGCATGGTGATCTGAGCATCTGGGATCAGATTCCAACCCCATATTGTGTAACTTAATTATACACAAACCAACATATGTAAATATATCATGTAGCATCTATAAAAAAATTATAAATATATAGCGTATTTAAATCTACTCAAGCATCTATAAAAATCAGAAAAGGGTGCAGTACAATGTATATATTATATATTTGAAACTTTTTATTATTATTATTATTTTAGATGCATGTATAAATGCATGGTGCAGCTCATTACAATCTCATTCATTCATTCATCTTCTGAACCACTTAATCCTAATTAGGATCGCGGGAAGGCTGCCGCCCATCTCAGCCGATTCTGGGCGAGGGCGGGGTACACCCTGGACAGCTCGCCAGGCCATCACAGGGCCTAATTACAATCTGTTAAAAGTAATTTATTCATCCATGAAATATTAACTAACCTTAAGATTTCTTATTAATGTAAAAGATGCTTCAGGAACATGTGAGTCGAATCGACTCTGAAGCCTTTATATATACACTAAATGTATATCTGAATCAGTGAATCGAGTCTTCTCGGAGTCGGTTCCCAGCCCGCCTGAACGCTGTTGTTGTTATTCAGGAATCCAGTCCTCTCATGGGAACTTCATGAAGCTTAATTCATTCTTGGTGGACTTGCTACAAAATTTCATTGAGCAAATGTCTCTGGTTTTCCATTTTTCCACGCATGAAGACTGTTTTCTTTCATACTGGACTCATGATTCATACTTCACTTCCACACTTTTGCTGAGCCCAGTGTATGATGTTTCATGTACCACGTGACCTGACGTGACATAGTTTAGCCTGTTTGGCAGCTGTGGGCTTAAAGCGATGGGAAACACAAAATTGAACTCGAATATCACAGTACACACAGCTGTGATAAATGTTGAAACTGAAAGGTTTGATTTATTTAGTCACCATAAACTATTAGCAACAAAAACATGACTAAATATTTTATGTAAGACTGGACCTTTAAGGTTGCTAATATTATTATTAGATGTTGTATGCGATTCATTATTTGATGATTTCATTAAAAAAATAGACTTCACTGATTGATTCAGTGTCAGAATGAGAAGTCAGCTCATTTGTAACTGCAGATTGGTTTATCCAGTTCATTTAAAGAAATGAGTCATTGGTGAATCACTCAGCACTATTTGATATGGCACGCACTCATATCAACTCATCAGCTTGGCTCCCTCTGTGGAATATTAACCTTCTCTCTGATAAGTCTTTCAGGGTTTACCCAAGGACAAGCTCACTGATTTGTGCTGTTTCACACCATTTCAGAGCAGATGATTAAAGTGATGGAGAATTCGTCCAAAGCACTCCATGGGGACAGCAGTGAAATGCAAAATTCACAAGATGAAGACCCTTAAAGAACACATGAACAAAACAAGGCAGGAAACCAAAGAGCTCAGTAAAATGTTATGAATTGGATTCTTGTGGCGTTTCCAGAATATTCATCGACACTGCGATTGAGTGGAATTAATGTTGAGAGCAAAGCCATTTACTGTGAAAGAATATGAAGAGAATTGCAATGCTCAGTTTTACAGCTTCGCTTAATAAGTGCAATTATTTATGTAACAAAGCAACAGAGTTTCTTTCTGAATCTCTTCACCTATAAATGCAGTGAATTGGAACAGGGAATCATCAAAGAACATAGAAAAGATGTACTGTAAAATGCCATATTGCTTGAAAAAAAGTTACATGAAATTTTAATTTAAGTTTTTATTCTTTTTTACTTAAAAATAGAATTGAACCATTTTTTTAGTTGCAGCTTAAAGGTAAGAGACATGAGGCTTGTGACTGAAAGGTTGCCAGTTTGATTCCCAGGATTGGCAGGAAAACATGGCTAAAGCCTGAGCAAGGCATTTAACCTCTTACTGCCCCCTGAGAGCTGATTTGCTGCACTGCTCCTGTGCATTTGCTCACTACTGGTGTTAAATGCTGAGGTCAGATTCACTTCCCACTGTTCACAGTCTATATGGAAGCATACTAGGGCCACCTATGAGTGGTTTATTTATTTGTTTGTTTGTTTGTTTGTTTGTTTGTTTTTGAGGAAACACGGGGTATTTTATTATTTATGAGTATTTTGTGAGTTTAAAGACTTTAAAATTTCAAAAGAAGAAAGCCAGCAATCATTTCAAAGTGCATCTTGAATAGCTTGGCAGTCCATCGCAGGGCCAACACATACATAATCATTCAAACTCACACTTAGGGACAATTTGAATCAAACAATTAACATGTCTTTGGACTGTGGGAGGAAACCAGAGTACCTGGAGGAAGCCCACACAAGCACGGGGAGAACATGCAATCTCCACACAGAAACGCCCTTACCGATGCCTGGACTTGAACCCAGGATCTTGTTGCTCTGAGGCGGACATGCTAACCAGTATGTCACCATACCGCCCGAACCAGTTTTTGTATTTATTTATTTATTTGTTTGTTTTTACGGTTTTTAGGATTTCTGAGGGTTTTTTTTCTCAGGAATGATTTCTGACTTTTTAATTCTTACTTTAACCTTTAACCCCCTGCACACAACAACAAATAACACCTGTAGATGGCTCTAGTACAGTTCCACACACTGTGTGTGTGTGTGTTGTGTGTATGTGTTTAAAATCACAGAGATTAAATTTTAATCTTAATAATTTTTTTTAGTTTGAGAGGGAACAATTAACTGATAACAAGGACTGGCTTATGGATGTTCCACAACATTATATCTAACTATAATTTTGACATGCCATTAAATAAAATAAATAAATAAATATATAAATAAATGTATTTAAATGTTTGCATAAACTTGTCTGTGACGTGTTATATAAGGTCTCATCTCATCTCATCTCATCTTCTTCCGCTTATCCGGGGCCGGGTCGCGGAGGCAGCAGTCTAAGCAGGGATGCCCTATATAAGGTCTTTAAATGAAAACTGAAAAAGGGTAGTTCACTGATAAACTAGGGCTGCTCTACTGCAGGAAAAATTAACATATATCTATTTTGTGCTTAAGTTCTTAATGTCAATATAATCATTTTAGAAAAAAAATTGTTATATTCAATTCCAAGTAAAGTCCATTTATGTCCATAACGTCAAATGCTTTGGCCTGATAAAGCTCCATATAAGGATAACTTCCAACAGGGGACCCACTAAGAGGGTTTATTTTAAGAGTGTTTTGGTGTGTGCTGGTAAAACAGGAATAGTTTACTCTCAAGCTTTTAGTGTAATGGCTGAGATGGGCGCCAGCCTCCCCGCAACCCTAATTAAGATTAAGCGGTACAGAAAATGACATGACATGACATGACATTATGTGATATGATGTGATATGACTCATGTTTATAATATATGTATCTTATACTGCATTTTAAATGACATGGAATTATATCAAAAGAAAAGTCTGGTGCAGTATTGGCAGGGAAGGGGCACAGTGGCACGGTGGTCAGCACTGTAGCCTCACAGCAAAGGGTCAGATCTCAGCCTTTCTGTGTGAAGTTTTCTCCAAATGTTTTTACCGTGATTGCGTAGTTTTCCTCTGGGTTAGGCCAGTTTCCTTCCACACTCCAAAGACATCCACATTAGGTCAACTGGCAACTCTAAACAGGCCGTATGGGTAAAAGGTGTATTAGCTCCAGCTTCTCCCAGCACTCTGATGGATAAGGGAACAGATGGTGCAATATTCCCATCTGACATCATTAAACTAAATAAAAGTAATGTTGTAATGACTTGTAATGCAATGTAGTTGTTAAACACAATAGTATTATTTCTAAAATCCACTCAACATTCAACACATACAGCTACTCCAAAAACTTCACAAATCTGAAAAAACAAAAAACAAACAAAAAACAAAACAAAACAAACAGACAAACAAAAAAATAAATACACCACACAGACAAAAAAAAAAAAAAAAAAAAAAAATATATATATATATATATATATATATATATATATATATATTATTGTAATAGGACTTAGGTGTACTTGGATCAAATTTTTTATGAGTTTTACATTATTATACTTAGTTATGCTAATATATCTATATTGCTAATAAATATTTAGTTATATTGCTTATATATAAATATAAATTTTACACATGATCCCATTGAATCCTATGATGTGATTCTTGCTGATACTTGGATGATTACAGCAATAATAAAGAGCTAGAGAACAGTTAGTTATTCACCAGAGATACCAAGTTAAAGTAGATCACACTCAAATCCCAGCACAGGGCTGGATTCTGTTGCCAAAATGTTTTGTTTTGCTCATATCGGGGACACAATGGCCAGGACACTTATCACCTCCTCCAATTCTTAACACCTCATATCTTAAACACCTCTCTCTGGAATGTTTCATATTTCAAATCTCACTAGGAGCGATCTGCTGGGACGTATAGCTGACAGTCTGTTGAGGATATTGATCTGCATAGAGTGGTACATTATTCTTCTCTCAAATCCCACAATGACTCTTCCCATTCTTGCACAGTGTGGGCTGAGAATTCATTGGACCTATTGCCATTTTTAACAAAATGGAGAAAATGGGTTGTGAAATTTGGCCTCGTCATAACTTACTATTCTAAATATTAAAACGTGAGGAAGTTATTAGCATTGAAAACCAACGTACTATGCAGTACTATACATTGTACAATATTATTTTCTCATTTTTGAACAAAAGTAGGCCCACAACATGCCTACATCTTACTGTAATGTACTCACAAGGTTAAAAATGGAGGTACCTTACAAATAAAGCATTGAGCCTCATTCATCAATATCTTTCTAATTTTTTTGTAAATTTGTTCATTAAAAAATTATAAAAAAAAACAACCCAAATAATAATAGTTTTAAAAAATAAACAATATGTATTTATATATATACAAAATGTAGGATTCATGACGTGCAGCTGTGTTCTTAGCTTGCTGAATCCCATTGTCGTAATTTGAAAGTGTGTGCAAGTTGCTCTAATCAACGTAGGGGAAAGCCCTCTATGCTGTTGTCCATCAATATTAATAAGGACCACCTTTTGCCGGTGGATGGATAATGACAAAAGTGACTTGTGCAGTGGGTTAAAATGAGGAAGAGTGGTGCAACAAGTTAACTTCATTGTCTTGTTCATCACCATCTGAGTCCAGAGGCAAGACATAGAGTAGACGACTGGAGACAGTCAGAAGCAGTGGATGACTGGTGTTCTGTGTGTCATATGCTCTATGCAGTCCACGACACATTATTGGGAATTGCCTTTCTGCCTATTGAACAAGGTGATGTCTTCTGTGCAGGCTGCTGAATCTAGGCTTTACATTCTTGGTAAACAACCCCAGAATTTGCTGGCGGAAGCTCAGCGACAACCAGTTGAACTGTGGCATGCTTACAAGACAGTGGCCAACAAAATCACCCCTAAATCCTCATAAAAGGACATGGGGTATGTGTGCACACAAATATTCGTGAAGATCGAAACAACAGTAAAGAGAAGCTGCGAATCCACGGGAGCACCGCAATCTAATCTGGGAAAGAATTCTACTTCCTCTGAAGTGGAAGTACTGTTGCAAGACGTAAATTTCAGTAATCCGATGGTACTGTTTACGGAATGGATTGGGAGAGTGTCTACATTGTACTGCACCTATAATGTTGGTTAGAGCAGCAAAAAAAATTTAATCCATTGATTGGAAGCTGTTTATGTTCAGGATAGGGAAATTTAGTATATTGTCTGGCCAGTAGATGTACTGTATACTCTGTATAGCATTTTAGTAACTAATTTTAATGTTGGTAAAAATAAACGAATCCATATAATAATGGATTAACATAAAACTAATATAGGATACTTTAAAATTTACTTCAAAAGTAAGATAAGTTTTACTATAAATATATTTAGGCATGCTAGTATGGCTAAATTAGTAAACTTTATTCCATGTGTACACAGACATACTGCTATATCTAAAGTAGTAAGGTTTATTTTAACTACACATTAACCTGTTGGAATACGCGAAATAGTAAACTTTACTTTGAGTATACTTTAACGTTCTAGTACAGTCAACCATTCACACTCCCACTTAGGGGCCATTTGTAACAGCCAATTAGCCTAAAGTGCATGACTTTGGACTGCGACAATAAACCGGATTACCCAGAGGAAACCCACAAGAAGAACATACAAAGTCCACACAGAACCACCATCACCAAGCCCAGGACTCAAATCCAGGATCTTCTTGCTACATGTAGGACTTGTTACCCACTACGCCACCATGCTGCTCACATTCAAATTAGTAAACTTAAATTCAAGTTTAGACATAATTACAAATACTCCAGACATGCACATAAGATATACTACTATATGTAAACAAATGTGCATTACTCCACATAGACATATACAGCCTACTGTATCAAAAGTAAACTTCTCTCAAACTTGAACATGCTAGTCTTCTGAACAATGTAGGATCAATTTCTTCTTCCAATCTTGCAGAAATTAAAAAAGCCACTGAGTTGTTTCCACTGAAGCATCAGAGGCTGATGGATCTCTCTGGAGGGAGCGACATCAATGTCCTCGGAAGCCCATCGATTCCCACTTCAGTGCTTCTCAATCTTCGCCAGTCCTCCAGAGGAAAAGCGTGACGTGCCCTGTTTCCTGCCGATTATATTTCTGCCAAGTTTCTGGCCAACTCATGCTGAACTAATCTAGATTGGGCTGAAGTTTCTCACCTGCTATCAGATTTCAGATGAGCTATTGTTCAGGCACGACTCTCCTGGGACGTCCCTTTTCTTTTCTTCAACACTTCATAAAATCATTCAACATCCCTCATATGCAAGTAGCTTTTATGTCAATAGTGCTATTGCCTAAAAGAATAATGGTGAAAGGCTAGCAGTCTTTTTGCTTTAAAGGTGCTTCTAAGAGCCTTCAATCTACCATGATGTGATGTCCGGAGAGCATTTAAGAACATAGTTATAATGCTTATAAACATCCCTGCAAAACTGCTGCAGTATTTTTAAATTCTATACATTTTCATAATGCGTGTTCTTGAAACACAATGTTTTAGCAACTGTTTAATAGTATAAAGAAGTGTTCAGAGATAAGTTATGCACACAGTGATGATTTAATCCTGAAATTAAACAACAATGCATAAAATAGAATAATCTTTTAATTATGTCCAAGTTTACAAATTCAATTCAAGCCTAAATGAGGAGCTAAGTAAGTCCTGCACCATTAATTGTTTTATGCAACATTTCATATGAAATTCATGTTTTGGAGAGTAAATAAGATCCAAACTCAATGGAATGAGGTCAATAACTAAACAAATAAATATAATGCTTTCGGCATAAAATAGACACTTTTATTATGGGAAAAACATTGCTGAACATGAAGGAATTATGTTCAAGAAATGTACATAACCATAATGACACCACCCCCCCAAAAAAACAAAACAATAGTAACTCAACTCTGAACATGTTCAACTTTTCCTTAATATTGACATAATTTGGACTCCATCAAGGAAGTTATGTTTTACCCTTGATTTGTGTGTTTGCTTGTTCGTTGCCTGGGTTATGCAAAAAAAAAGTTTTAAAAAAGTTATGCGTGTATTTTTGTTACATTTCTACCACATATGGGGCTTTGGACAAGGAAGACTCCATTCGATTTTGGAGTTGATTTTTATCACATTCTGGATCCAGGACTTTTTAAAAGGATTCTTCATTTTGGTTCATATGGGGGATTGCTGAGCTTGGTGGAGGTTTGCACTCTCCAAGTGCTCTTGCTTGTGATTTAATAAGCAGATGACTTTGGAAATCACAAGTCATACACGCAAGTATTTATTTTTAGATCCTGTTGTTTACTTTACAAGGCATTCTGATAATCTTTATCAGCTGAGCTCACAAAAATAAATATGGCTTTGTGTAGCTTAAACTGTAGTTCTTCCTAACCAACATTTAACTTTTGGCATTCTTTTCTAAAACTATAATAACAGAACTTCTTTTGACACTATTTTCAAAAATGCCAAATAATTATCTCCTATATGCACATTTGAACAAATAAATCTGTTTGCATGGTGAGCCCAACCTGCAAGTCCCTGTGTAAGTGTTACCATGTAAACTAGAAACACTCGAAGAGCACAAACCTCTGCCAAGCCCAAAAAAACTGAAAGTACACAGGACCCTCTGCTGGGCCTGTTGTAATATCACAATTGCAAAAAATAAAAAATACGGCACATGTTAAAGAACCTTACAAATTAATTCTGGATCCAAAATTTGATCTGCATCATCTCCAAAATCGTTTTGAGTGTTGCTTGGATTGTACTCCACCCCTCCAAAAATTAATTAAAATCTATTTATACATTTTTACATAAAGTTGCTGATAAACAATCAGAAAGACAAACTAACTAACTAACACCAGTTGAAACATAACCTCCTTGATGGAGGAAATAATACATTAGAAGTGGCACAGGGCGGCAAGGTGGCATAGCACATCTGCCTCACAACATGAAGGTCCTGGGTTCGAGTCCTTGTTTCTGTGGGAAGTTTGCATGTTCTCCCTGAGCTTGCGTAGGTTTCCTATGGGTATTTCAGTTTCCTCGCACAGTCCAAACACATGCACATTAGGCTAACTGGCTGATCCAACTCCTAGGTGTGAGTGTGAATGATTGTGTTTGTGTATTGCCCTGTGATGATCTGGCGAGCTGTTCAGGTTCACCTGGTGTTGGCTGAGAAAAGCTCCAGTCTTACCCCAATAGGATTAAGCGGTTTGGCAAATGAGTGAGAGTGAGAAGTCACACATTATTATGAACCTTGTGGGCAAAATTAGTAATGAAGCTACTGAGATACTAATGTTGAAGATGATTCTAACTGATCAGAATCAAGAATTCAACAGCAGTGTGGTTCAAAAGTGCCAGAAAAATACACTGTAAGTTCCATTTACAATGCCATTTATGTACACTTCTCTGTACGCCTAGCTTCAGTAAACAATATTTTTAAAGGCACATGTCACTCACTATAATCACAGAGCATCAGAGTGTGTGATGTACATTTTGTGTGTGTGTGTGTGTGTGTGTGTGTGTGTGCTGTTGTTTTGCCCTTCTCATCATTTCCTACTCTTTGCCAACAACCGTCTATCCCGCTGACAGTGATAGCTGCGGCCCACGTGGCCCAGCGCCAAGCTGTGCTCCACATGCTGACAGATGTCGCTGAACATAACCGCACATGCAAGAAGATCCCTGTAGGGAGAATTGAACTGGGCTAGAATTGTGGTGCGACTTGGGGGAGCGGCTCCAGCTGAGCTCGAGTAATGCACCGCTGTTTTCCCTGCAGCCTCCTCGCCATGCCAGGAGGAGTGTAGAAATGCAGCTCATCTCCTGTAATGTGTCACGAGAAATCAGACTCAGGGCTGACACTGAGCTCACTCAATCACCAGCTGCCCTCAGTCGAGTTCGAGTGCTTCAGATCTGTCAGAAGCTCGTCTACTCAATTCCTCTTCTTATCCCCCACCCCAACCCACCCCATCCCAAAGCTACTCCAAAAACTAACCGACACCCAGGGACAGATTTATGTGGCAATGTACAAAATGCCAAATCGAATTCATATGCATTGAATATAACAGAGATATTCAATTCACATCTATAGCTAGTCTCTAGCCAATTAATTTACATAAATGCGTGTGATTGGCATTAGTAACAGTAAGTTAATCCACGTTAACACTTTCTGACCAATAAGAATCAAGGATTATAGTATGATAATTTTATACTTAATAACTGCATATATACAGTAGGTAATGAATACATATATTTTTTGGTCAATATTATTAATTTGTTAGCATTATATTTCTTATTTTATAATGCAAATGTAAGATATATTGTAGCTTAAAATATTATTAGTGTGTGTGTGTGTGTGTGTGTGTGTGTGTGTGCTTGCGCTCACCTAACATAGAATCAAAAGAAGCCTAGCTTAAACATTATATTTCTGATCAAATAAATGAGAAATAAATTGAAGGAAATTACCTTTTTGACAAACTATTCCTCTTCTTAATATAGGCAGATGATGATTTTGGCATTAGAATAAAAATAAAAACCTTAGAACACAAATCTTTCTCAACTGTCAGAGGAAATCCATTCATCACAGCGTGTGCACTGTTTGGGATGTGACATTTGGAGAAAATAAGCCTCAGTGGATGCATAATGAGTTTGATTTGTGTCTGTCACTGCTTTTAATGATATTTTCATTTAATCTGACAGTAATCCTGCTTCTGTTCCACTGCTGAGTCGAACACTATGTAAAACAACCCTGAGCCATCATTTATATGGCCGAGGCACTGAAGCTTGATAACAGGCTTGCGAAAGTTATAATAAGCAGCGTGTCCTCCTTTTTTAAAAAAAAATTAAATCCCTCTCTTCTCCGTTTGAAGCACGGCTCTTTGATGGTGTCTGTGGGTGGGATGGAGCAGGTCGATCCGTGTCACTAAGAAGATGGAAAGCTCTTTTTAACTGGCTCTTACACTCTCTTTTAACTTTGCATCAGAATCATACCCCAGACCGTGTGCTTTCACTGTGACAACACTCCAAAATTTTCAGCTTTTGGAGAGCACTCTGGAGTTAATAAATCACAGCACGGGGTAAACTGCTGGGCCTGAGATACGTTTTGATGATTCTTTGTTATTTTTAAAATGTCACACAGCAGGCTGCTGGCTCAGGTGGATTAAGAGGGAGATGGGTCCAGCCATGCAGCCGTCATTTCTATTAGGCTTCTGCCTGTGATTAGAGTGAGCAGCTGGTGGGAGGATTGGGCATATTAAACGCTACTTTTTGTAATAATACACAGTCAAAACAGCGCTTTAACACTTAGCCAAAGACTGCATACAAAAGATCAGAACTGATAAAATGAAAAGGAAAAAAATTGTGTCATTGCTATTGTGCTCGTCACGTTTTTGGTGTCCCTCACCTTCACCAGTAAGTGGATTAGATACTCTGAAGGTCCTTTCACATATGTAAAGTTTGAGTTCAAAAACAGATAAGTGCCATTGTTTTAATCATGAGAAAAACAATTTTTTAAGTTAAAAAAAAATTTCCAGTAGCTTTAAAAAAAAACTACTTTTTTTCAGTAGCTTTAAAATAAAGCTACCGTGTTTCCCCGATAATAAGACACTCTTATTTTTTTTTCGGTTCAAAAAACACTATAGGGCTTATTTTCGGGGTAGGTCTTATTTTAATTAACATTAACAGCAATTTCAATAAA
>JAOUQZ010000004.1:3165865-3185486 GCA_028564935.1 Neosilurus hyrtlii
TGTGTGTGTGTGTGTGTGTGTGTGTGTGTGTGTGTGTGTGTGTGTGTGTGTGTGTGTGTGTGTGTGTGTATACACTGCAGGAACTGAGAGTGTTTATAGTTCTTAGAATGATATTTTGAAGGAAACTTTTGAGCTTAAGCAAAACCCTTAACCTTCAACTGGTCAGCTGTGTGAATAAATGCAAGAGAAACCATTAGAGACGGAAATGTGTGGTGTTAGTCCAGAAGTACATTTATATTGTTCAACCACAAGCCTAACAAACCTATTTTTCTAAACATAATTTTTACAATCAGTACAATCAGCTTTTATATGTACAAACTGCTGTTGTCTGCTTCATGCAGCCCAGCCAGTAGGAATGTTTGTACATATAAAAGCTGATTGCACTGAATTAAAAAATTATTTTATCTTATATTTATTAGTTATTTATATTTGTTAATTATTTTATCATTATTTTATCTTATTCTAAGATTATTCGCATTAACGGCGAGCACTGAGCTGAGAAAAATATTGTGCATACGGCTGCACAAACAGCAAGCTCAGAAATCACTGAAAACATAACATAATGTCGGCACATGCTGATCAGCCATACTCTGAAATGTTTCCTTTTGTATGCAATTCAGTGGGCTGCTATTGGGGTGATCTCTAGGCAAAACTACTTGGCACGAAGCCCAAGCTTTTACATCTAAAACCAGACACTAGTCCTTCAAAATTCCTTCATAAAAAGTCAAAGGATGACAATGGACACGAGCAGCGTCTCGCCAAAAGGAAAAAGTAAAAGGTAAGAGCCTTTAGTATGAGTTTTATCACCTACAATGTCGCTCGCTGCTTGTTTACTTGCACTGGACAAACCAGCCCAACGAGTTCACTTCACTTCCGGGAAACAAAAGGTTGTTGCACATTGGTTCAGCCTCTGCTAATAATCCTCGGGCTAAAATTGCCCAGTATAGTGCTGTATTGCATAAACGTATTACATCACACTACACACAAATTATTCTGTAAGGATGACCAATACCACTACTTTTTAATGTGTTCGTAAAAAAAAGAAGAAAAAACATACAAATGGATCACCACTAAGGTCCAGGCTTTATTGGGCGTATATGCGATGGAGAATGCAGCACAGATTTTGGAGCGTCTATGTAAAATGTAACAATCTTTGCAATAATTTTAAGCTAATAACACACTAGCAACTCAGCTTACATCACATTGGTGTTTCTTTTGTTGGGGGAAAAGCCAAAAGGAAAAAAGTTCTTGAAGATATGGTTCTCAGGGAGCTCCCTATAGAGTACTTCCACTCAATGAGTTCATAGAACTGTCATGAAGCTCAACCCTTGAAAATGTCCAAGAAATTGAGTGCAGTTGTGTCATTATTGTTAAATTCTACTGACTTATGCCGCCACCTCACCTGGCTTACTGCTTCATTACCATAGATTTGCCAAAGTATTTCATGGGTCTCTGTTGCTAATTTTAAGTAAAATTCTGAATTTGTTCATGTGCAAGTTCAAGTTCAAGAAGCTTTATTGTCATTTCAACCACTTATAGCTGAAGCAGTAGATAGTGAAATGAAACAATGTTTCTCCAGGACCCGGTGCTACATAAACATACAACAAGGATCAAATCAAAATTTGTACAAAAAAACAACATAGAGCTAGGACCAGTTTTTTTGTCCTAGCCACATAAAGTGCAAAGTGTGTATGTATGCGCAAACAGTGCAAGACTGTTTCAGAAAATACTGTGAAACAACAATACTAAAAAGAAAAAGACAACACAAGAATGAGACACTTGGCGCTGAAAGAGAGAGAGAAAAGAATTATATGGAATATGAAAATTAAATATTAAAATTAAAATTAAATGAAATGATGTACAGAGTAGCATGGGTGGAGGTAGTGCAAGTAGAATATAGGCCTAGATATAAATATAAACATAGCAGCGCAATGAAATAATGACAGGGTTGAGGTAGTGCAATAAATAATGAATGATGTAACTTATGTGTATGTCCACACAGGTGAAAGAGAGTGTGTGTGTATGTGTGTGTGAGGGACAGAGGGTTTTGTACAGTTCTGGGAGTGTGTGTGTGTGTGTGTGTGTGTGTGTGTGTGTGTGTGTGTGTGTGTGTGAGGGAGAGAGATTTTTGCTGCTGGGCTTTCTTGCTGATGGAGCTGGTGTTGAGTGACCAGGTGAGGTTCTCTGCCAGATGGACACCAAGGAATTTGGTGCTCTTCACGATCACCACAGAGGATCTGTCGATGAACAGCAGGGAATGGTCACTCTCCTCAAGTCAACAACCATCTCTTTAGTCTTGTCGACATTCAGAGACAGGTTGTTGGCTCTACACCAGGCTGTTAGCTGCTGCACCTCCTCTCTATAAGCTGACTCATCGTTCTTGCTGATGAGACCCACCATGGTCGTGTCATCAGTGAAATTAATGATGTGGTTGGAGCTGTGCATTGCTGCACACTTGTGAGTCAACAAAGTGAACACCAGTGGACTGAGCACACAGCCCTGAGGAGCTCCAGAGTTCAGTGTGGTGGTGCTGGAGATGCTGTACCCGATTTGCTTGGCATGAACACCTCCCTCTGCAACTGGATTCTGGATTTCCAGTCAGGAAATCCAGAATCCAGTTGCAGAGAGAGGTGTTCATGCCAAGCAGGCTTAGCTTCTCAATCAGCTGCTAAGGAATGATTGTGTTGAATGCTGAACTAAAGTCTATGGACAGCATTCATAAATATGTGTCCTTACAGTCCAGGTGTGTGAGGGCCAGATGCAGGGTTGTGGCGATGGCATCGTCCGTAAAGCGGTTAGGACGTTACGCAAACTGCAAGGGGTCCAGTGAGGATGGTATGAGGATTTGATGTTTGCTGTCTGGGTAAAATCACAAATGTGTGTGTGAACATCGAACAGAGATGAGTAAAAGACAATAAATATGCAACAAATGTCACATCTCATCTTCTATTTATGTTGTGGTAAAATAACTAAGCCAAGTCATTAGAGTTACTACACATCAGGCCTTATCCTTTTTCCTGTTGTGCTTTTTGTACCCAGTGTGAAACACCATCTAACTTCGCTAATCAAGGCTCTTAATTACGTATCAGCATTCAGAGGAGAGTAAAGAAGTACAGAGCAAATAAAGCCAACAATTATGTGCACTTAAGAATCCATTCAAAACACAGCTCCAGGTTCAGTTCAGGCTTTTGTTAGCAGTACCGTCTCCCAGCGTTAGCTCTCCTCCTGACTTCATTAACACTTCAAACAGCTTTAGCGTCTGTGAGCAGCTCTAACACTTAATGGCCCTGTGTTCTTGTGCTATTTCTGTCCCTTGTGCTCACAGATGAAACATGAATTTTAAGATTACTGAGCTGTATAAAAGATTCACTGTGATTTCTGTGAGGTCACACTTTACAGGTTTTAATAATGAGCCATATTGTATAATTCTTACTTGTTTATTCAGCAGCAGCCACTTCAGATAGAACCTAGGGCTGAGTTTTCTTTTATAATATTCAGATTTCTTACATAAGTATTTCTTATTTTTATTTTTAAAAAGTATTAAGTATTAAGCTCTTGGTTTTAAATAAATAAATAAAAATAAATAAACTAAAAGTGTTTTGCATCCATGTGTTACCATACAGTATATACTAAAGCAATTATTCGCCCCCAGCTCCATAGATGCTGTTAAGTTCCAATGCGTATTCAGAGAATCCACAATGCCTTCTGCAAATAATTGTTCAGTATAAATATGTAATGCTTACATGTTTATATTACATTTAATGCTGTACATGTAAAGTAATGCTGTGAGTTACTGGCAAGCATGACACAAGAGCTCTATCTTGCAAATTGCAAAAGGTTTTTTCACATTTAAATTAAAAATGCAAGGCATGAAACTAAAGTAATATAATGTTATTAAGAATATAAAAGTACAAGTAATTATTTTTTACCACTACGGTGGTACGGTGGCGCAGTAGTTAGCACGTTCCCCTCACAAGCAAGAAGGTCTTGGGTTCTATTCCTGGGCTTGGGCGTTTCTGTGTAGAGTTTGCATGGAGTTTGCCATCTTCCAACAGTCCAAAAACATGCACAGTTGGCTAAATAACTGTTCCAAATCGCTCCTAGGGGTGCGTGTAGGCACTGCAATGGCCTGGCAAGCTGCCCAGAGTTGGCTGAGATGTGCGCCAGCCTCCCTGCGACCCTAATTAAAATAATTGAATGAATGAATGAATGAATGAATGAATTTCCATTAGTAACAAGTAGCTAAAAAAATTATATAATTATTAAAATGAATAGCTATATTTTTGTACAGCAGAACTATAAATTTTTGAATAAAAGAGACGGTATAGCATGCTAGAAGGAGTGGAATTGTTTATATAGCTCTCCTATTCAACATTAACAGCGTTCACTTTTGAGTTTTAGTGACTACACTTTATCCTGAAGTTTGCTTTTAACTGCAAACTTAATATTTTTCATTTGAAAAATGTAATCTTTCACAAAGACTCACCTACTGTTAAGTTTCTACCTGGTAGCATTTTTTTAAGCAGTCATTTTAAGAAAAGTCTCAAGATTTTAGCACATACTTACACTTGTTTTCATACAAAAGACTTTACTTGGTGAACGCTGTTATTTTAGTGTTATATTAGCCTTGAAATGCCTTCTCATAACATAGATGCTTTTTATTCATTTGATGAACGGCAAAAAAATAAAAATAAAAAAATAAATCACATTATGTTTTCCAAGGGTGGCAGTTACCCAAAAAAAATCCTTTCACCTCACTTTGTGGTAAACGTACACAAATTAAAAGTGACAGAAGAGAAAACAAGTCTCTGTACTTCAGTCCAGTCAGCTCCAACACACAGCAGTTTATTATTTTTCTAGTCATTTTACCGTTATTGTTTTTTAATGAAAATATTATATGCCTATTTTTTTTTAGTGATTAAATTTTTCAGAAAGTTTTTTATTTTATTTCCTTTTTACATTTCTGATTCTGTTTTATGGTGTTGATAAATTCTCAGTGACAAGCTGTGTAATCTGGTTTGAACAGTTTGAATGAGAATACTAACACAGGCATTTCATATTAAAATAAAATAAACCAAAGTGACCCTGTCACCTGACCTTCATAGTCATATATGGTTCTTTAATGGAGAAAGTTAGGAGCACACTATATTATAGGACATCATTGTGTGTAATTGCTTTACAATTTCCCTTCACTCAATTAGAGACTCAAACCTCTTCTAGCATGATAAGGCCTCAGTGCACAAAGCAAGCTCCATGAAGACACAGTTTATCAAGGTCGAAGTAGAAGAACTCGAATGTCTTGCACAGTAAGCCGCAGACTGCACTGCTGACTTCCTCACCAACCCAACATCAGCTGCTTCTGATCTCACTAACCCTCTTGTGGCTGAATGAACACAAATACTCATAGGCTCACACTGTAATGTTCACATGTTCACACTGCAAGCCCAAGTGACCTGAATCTGATTTTTTTTGTCACTCTTGGCATCACTCATGGTTGACATTCGTCATATTTATGCGATGGAGTCAAAAAGAATACAAACATACAGACTTCTCTACAGAGGCCACAGCCAGAGTTTCTCTTCATTCTTCTTCTTCTCGTCATCTGATGACACATTTTTCTGCCTCCACTGCATAATAACTTTAAAATAAAACTGTCAACACTGACATCTCTCAACTCCACGTTATTTTCTCTTCCGTAAACACTGTGCTACGTCAGACTCACGTGTTTCTATTGCGCATTCGGGGCCTTAATCTGTTTACACTGCAGTCTGTTATAGGTCACATCTCTAAAATAATGTGAACAGCCACTCGAAAAAAATCAGATCTGGAAAAAAATCAGATTCAGACCATTTGGCTTGCAATGTGAACGTAGTGATAGTCTCGCCCCAAAATATAGTGAAAAGCCTTCCCAGAAGAGTGGAGTTTATTTTAACAGGAAACACAGGAAATAAATATGGAATCGGGCGTTTAACTAGAATTAAAGGGGTGTGATTGTCAGGAGTACGCAAAGTCTTGGTAATAGAATGGACATAAACTGCGCAGCTTGAGATTTAGGTACCAAAACAAGAACACGGCCTGTGAAAAAACAGCTGCTAAGCTATAAGGTGGTGATCAGTTAGAACTTACTGTGTACAGATGGTTAATTAAGGTAGGTAGAAACTGAAAACACATGTGTACATACACAGGAAATAGGTCGGATTAATGAAGAAGATGAAAACTACATGATTGTGTGCCCCCATGGAGGCTTGGAGAGGAACCGACTTTGGTGAATATAACATAATTCGCCAACAAGCTATTTGTGTCAATGCTATTTATACGCTGCATCAGTGTACATTATTTTCTATCCACTCTTTTCTTGGGGCAGTTCTTTTAAAACTTCATTTACACTCATGGTTTCTAATAAGTGTTCTGTCACAGGCTAACATTCAGGATAGAGCCTACAGAGGACCGACGCAAGAGACTATCATGCAGATCTAATTTGCGATTACACTGATCCTCGGGTCTGCATGGTGCCATTATGCTGTGAAATGAATTCAGGATTAAGATTCATTCATGCACATCATTATTAGCCATTTTCTCAGTCCCTTAAATGAAGTACACTATGCTCTAGGGAGCTTTATGAATAGGAAGAGTGTTATTGGCACTTCCTCTGACTGTACCGTCCTTCTTTCTTTCTTTCTTTCTTTTTTTTTTTTTAGAACAAATCTACATTTCAGTCTAATACTGAATTTTTATTTTTACATTCTAACAGGTATATTTGAACTAATCAGATATTTGAACTAAATTATTCATTCATTTTCTAATCCGCTTAATCCTAATAAGGGTCACGAAAAGGCTGGCGCCCATGTCAGCTGACTCTGGGTGAGGGCGGAGTATGTTTTATTCCTGTTGTATATAATAGTATTTAACATATATTTATGAACATTTAATATAAGTAAAGTATATAATATAAGTAAAGTATTTTGTATTGATAATATTCATATTTTGAAATGTATTACACTTTACATTTTGTATAAAGTATTGTTTATTTTAATTTGTGTTTTATTTTATATAATACACTATAAAATGTACCCTAGTGAGTATAATGTGTCATATGGTCTGGAAATCATTACTCATCAAGGAACTTCTATATAATTTGGCAGCCACGACTCACTTACTGCGTCCTCATAAAAATCACAAAGTCATTGAGGTACTTTAAGTACATACCTGCTTAATGAAGCTAATGGAACACACGTCTGTCTTCCTCACTGTTATTCTGTATATCAGTGGGGTTAGTGTTGAGTTAGAAATGAAGGTGAAAGGATGTTAAAAGCTGTATGCTTATGAAACAGGAACACTCAACTCACAAGAGTAAATCAGCCAGTAAACACAAAGCTGTTATTATAGTTTAATCTGGCAGGCGCATGCTAATCAAAGTGAATTTGTGCAGAATTATTCCTGTGTCTGTGTCCCGAATTTCAAGAAATGCAACAAATTATTCATTTATAAAGCATCAAATGTTGTTTTTATAAGTAGTATTTAAAACAAAAAGCTAAATACAAGCTAATATGTAATAAATACTGCAAGAATTATTTAAAATGATAACATCTGTTACAAATTTCTTTCAAGCACTTTTTGTTTTTTTTATTTATTTTCTTAACACATTTCCAAGGAAGAATTTTCACCAAACTACCTTGAGTTCCAGAGATGATTTGATTTTGGAATGTTAAAGTAAATGTTAGAGCAAGTTAAAAAAGTCTTTGGAAATTAGTGTTAAATACTAATATCCATCTTTCCATCCATCCATCTACCCATTTTCTTCCACTTATCCCCGTTGGACACCCACTGTGCTAAGACCACTGGGCAAGATCTTAACCACAAGTGTGCCTCTGTCCACCCAGCAGTATAAATGGGTACCAGTAAAAATACTGGGAAGGTAACCTGCAGTGGACTAGAATCCTATTCAGGAGGAGCTGAACTCCGAGTTGCTTAATGCCACAGAAAATGGGGATAAGCACCAGTCTGATGAGCCACTAGGCTTGCGTTTAAAAGCCCAACGGACTTACCATCCAAGGTTGGTCACAAAACAACAGGTCTAGGAGGAAACCCAGGCATCCCTCTCCCCAGCAACACTCTCCAGCTCCTCCTGGGGGATCCTGAGGTGTTCCCAGGAAAAAATGGGATATATAACTCTCCAGCGATTTCTTATTTTCAATGTGAATCATCACATTTCCAGCACCAAAATAACACCTCTACTAACAACACATTCATGATGCTTTGAGAAAGTGCACACAGTGTGTTATAAATGTAAATTTGATGCTCCTCTCCATGAGTTTGCCAAAAGATTCTGTCCATTAATACCACATACATGATAGGTGAGTCCAACATGCAATGGAAACAAGTTCAACTTTGTGCCAAGGATGTTGACACTGCTCACAACAGTGCCTCCGGTACACTGTATTCCTGCTGCACCCCATAGTGATAGATGCAAGTAACAATAAACTGATTTTTTTATCAGTTATTTATCGCTTTATTCACCCCACAACCACCAGCATGCATTTCATGCAGTCCCATAGGAAGTGGGTTCAACTGGATGGAAAATGGTTCCTTTAAAAAAAAAATGTGCAGGAACACTGAATGACTCTTGACCAATCAGATTGCAAATTGGAGTCCAGCAGTGAAAATAAACATGGGGTGCAGAGTGCTGGTGAAGAACGAGTCTTGTTAGAAAGAGATTTATGATACTGCCATCCATCCATCCATCCATCCATTCACCATCCCTTCCTTCAATATTTTATGCTGCTTATTCATCAGGGTCATGTGAAAGCTTTTAGCAAATCCTAGCTGGCTTTGGGTGAGAGGTGGGATTACACCCTGAACAGGTTGCTAATCAATCACAAGGTTAATACGTACACAAACAATTATCCATCTGAACAGGTCGCCAGTCTTTTGCAGGTCTAACACAGGCTCAGGCAAACTATTACAATTTAAGGCTGTCCAGTTGTCCCCATCCACATACACTGTAACCATTGGAGGCAAACAGGAATACCCCGAGGAAACCCACATAAAGGTATGGGGAGAAGATGCAGACTCTGCACACACAGTGGCTTGATTCAACCATGAGATTTAAACCCAAAAGCTTATTGCTGTCAGATAGTAGTGCTAAACACTTAGCCACTGTGCTACCAGTACTGCCAGGATAAACATTAAGGAATTATTATAATCATTAATGTTAATAAATAAGCTAGATAATTAGCTGGTACAATCAGAATGGTTACCCCACTGGTTGCAGTGTGAGAATAACAATGGGAAAAGTTACAAACTCCAGTTATCATAATTAAACCAGGCACTCTTTTACCTCCATTACTAAGAATAAAAAATAGAATCGGTACAGCAAGTTAGGCTAGTTAGTAACAGTTGATGGGGGATGACTCTATGTTCTGTCAGCTTCTGCCCAAAAGATGAGCACTTTGCTTAAACCAGTTAGACATCTTACAAAGTTCAGTTAGGGTTAGGGTTAGGGTTAGGGCTGTCAGACCAGTGGGCTGTAACTGTTGGTTGAATGGGTGGAAGGAATACAGGGCTGTAACCACCTGATATATATGAGAATTGTGCTTACAGTGTGCTTGCTGCCTGAGACTTTTTTTAAATTATTCTTTTTACAACCCCCCTACCCACACACACACACACACACACACACACCTACCACCACCACCACCAATATCAGCAAAAAGGTGTTCTAGCGTGCACATTTTTCCTGGGGAAAAAAACACTTTTCAAGCGTGATTACATGTGCTGATAGATTGAAAGCAGGTGTCAGTAATAGATATGAATTACAATCTCTTTTTTGTGTGAGAATGATATTACATTAACACGACAGGTGTGACAGGCTAGCACGAGGCTGACTAAAAATCTGTTTTCTTTGTAGAAACACTGTTTTCACATCTGTATTTAAACTGAATGAACCTGCTAATACACTACACACATACACTAATGCTACCAAAAACATCATCATTATATATATATATATATATATATATATAAAATCTTGAGTCGATTTTCCGTAGAACAGTGCTCTTCCTGACGCCACAGAAACAAAGCCCTCCTAGGCAACACCTGAGCCACTTCACACTGCATAAATTAAAGCACACCATTCAAACGATGCTGACTGTATATAAACTGTGGTTAAAGAATGTTCTTAATAAATCCCCTGATGAGTGGGCAACCACGAAACAGGCTTGTCGGGATGAAATTGTAGTACTATTATATATATATATATATGTGTGTGTGTGTGTGTGTGTGTGTGTGTGTGTGTGTGTGTGTGTTTCAGCCAGATATGAGAGACTTCGTAGATAGCTATTAAATTCCCAACTGATGAAATGTTGACCTTGGGGAAAGTTTCTGCAACTGTCTGACTCCAGTGAAGATATTTTCTCCTTTAGGGTAAGTGAGATTAATGGGCAGTCCCAGTTGGTTAAAGCTTGCATTAACTCTGTGCCGCACAATAAATGAGAGAGCGAGAGAAAGAGGGTAAGTAAGAGAGACACGTGGCAGATCTTAATAAAAACAAACAAGCTTATAACAGGGATCAGTGACGACTAAATTACACCAGAGTATGAGCGGGACTAATATTGGAGTCCGCAGCATTGCAGTATGACATGAACCGGATTGATCGAGCTCAAACCTTATAGGCCGGGTGATAGATTATAATTTAATGACAACATGAATGTTCTGTTTATGACAGTGCATCCCTGAGATTTATTACTTGGCACTTGTTTAAGAAAATGTTTAAAGAAATAAAAATAGTGATGCATCACAGTTTCTGATTCCTCTCCGTGATAGACAGTGGTAACATTCACCATTATGCCTTTATGTGCTGTGAGAAGATTGATGGGTTTGATTGCACTACAAATGGTTTTAATTTTATAGGACTGACACACTACAAGTCAAATGCATGCTTTAAATACGAACCAAAATAAAAAGATTTTTAACTAATTACAAAATACTTCAATAATCTTTTGCAACCCCCCCCAACACACACGCACACACACACACACACACACACACACACACACACACACACACACGCACAAAAACCCTTAAACACTCAAAGGTGCAGTTATCAATGATATTCTAGTGCACTTTGTGTGAAATGCAGCAAATACGACCCCACCAGGCCAGTCAGAAGTCACAGGGTCATATTTTTAGTTTTAACAGATTAACCAAAATTATAAATGTTCTTATTTTAGCATAAACTGATAGGAAAATATCTGGATTCTACAATTATTTTGTTTTTTAATATAAAATCCTACTATATATGCATCCAAACCTGCCTTTGATAAGAAAATGTATGACTGTTGTCTTAGAAATGCCACAAATTCATCAATCAACATTACATGATGCTTGGGGACTTCTTTCGGCTGTATCAATACTGAGGATTAAATTCCTGCTGTCGAATCGTTTGATGTACAAGTACAGAATTCCCAGAGTACACCAATAAAAATGTCTTTTGCAAACCCGCTCAGTGCAAACAAACTTCATTTCATGCCGTTTCAGTTAAGCACAGATAATCTGCAGTACCTAAAAATAACACCCTGTGACTTCTGACTGGTTTGTTGCTGGAGGATCATAAACTTCTCACGGACTGCTAATAAAAGCTCCAAGCGAGCCACATAACGTTTCAAGTATTCCAGACAATCAGCAACAGGAGCCTTGCGTAGTCATGCACAGGATCAGGAGAAGGTAAGGGGAGATATTTAGCTTCTGCATTTTTGTCAAAGCTGCTGTTAAAGAAAACTCATCAACACATTGATACCAATCAGAGTCGAAAGTTCAGTGGCGTGTGGTGGTGCTGCTTCAATATGAAGAGCTTCACCAGCTGGATTTAAAGCGACTCTTGTTCAACTTGAAATAAACGCTCGTTCATAGACGTTCACCTCCAACCCTCCTGAAGCATTATGAACATCGACGAGCATCACAAAAGAGCTGCTTTGTTTTATTCTTTAATCTATTATTTAAAAGTCAGCCACAGTAATACCGTCTCACCCAGTGCACCTGCCAGGTTCATGGTGATAAATCCTTGAGTGTGCCGTTGTTAAGCATCACTCTCAGTAAGTATTAATCTTCAGATCACCTTCACTCAATCTTCTCTGAGCCAAAAGGACATTTTTGCACGTTCCCATGGTGACTGGTCCTGGCTCTGGGATGATTTTTTTTTTCCAACACCGAGACGCATCATTTTAACTCTTCCAGAAAGGCGACTGTGATCACCAAGATTCACCTCTTTGAATGTGATCACCACAAGATTCGGTTTTTACTTTTTGAAGATTGAGAGTGACAGAACCAGGGTTTCAACTTCAGTTGTATTAACAGCGATTATAAAAACAAAAAGACATTGTAGCAATGGAATTATTCTCATCAGTATAACACACAGGAATGGGGACGGCCTGGCGGTATTATGGTTGGCACGCCAGTCTCACAGCAAGAGGGTCCTGAGTTCGAATCCCGAGCTTGGGGAGGATGTGTCCTGTGTGGAGATTGCATGCTTGCTTGGATTTTCTCCAGGTATTCCTGGTTCCTCCCACAGTCCCAAGACTTGCACATTTGGCTGTTCCAAATTGCTCCTAGGTGTGAGTGTGAATGCGTGTTGGCTGGGATAAGCTCCAGCTTCCCCGCAATCCTAGCAGATTTATGCATATAACATTTGGCAAATGATTGAGTGAGTAAGTGAGTACACAACAATGGCACAATCTGATTGGTCCACTTCCTTGGGATTACAAATCGTTATTCTTAATGGATAAGGCTTGAATCAAAACTAAAATTCATAGTTTGTCAGGTCAGCTGAGCAGGCAGCATTCGCATTATCATGCTTTAAAATAGAAAAATCATAAAAACCATAAAAATCTAATTTTAGTTTATTTTCCTTGCATTTCCTTGTATTATATACTATTAGTCTACAAACACACCTTTATGGAACTGGTTTTATTATGTGTTTTTGTAGCATAATGACTACTAATTGTGAATGAGTACACTTTCAGGGGATTATTCAGGGATATCCACCGCACCTTCAGTAAATCTGTTAAATATAATAAATATTATATAAGAATATTATAAAAGAAACATAAGAACTGAAGCCTATATCTAGACACGACAACCTTAAAACAGATTATTCTATTGACTGGTCATTTTGATTCTTAGTAGAAATAAAAATACTTCTACAAATTTATTGTGCTCTCTAAAACTTATACATGTAATTACAATTTGTTCAAAAAAGATACTTAATGCTAATCGAGTAAGCTATACAAAACAAGAGCACTTAGAGAACGCAAACCTCAGCCAAGCCCAACAATCTCCCATATGAATAGAATGTCAAAAATCATCCTGTCTCACAATATTAAATAATCCTTCAAAAAAATCCTTAACCCAGTATTTTATCAGATCACCTCCAAAATCTAATGGGGACTTCCTTGTCCAAAACCTCACCTCTGGTAGAAATTTCATCCGCACATAACACCAACTCTAATGTTAATATTGAGCAAATCACATGTCAGTGTTTCTGCGTTGTATATAATAAAACTCCTAGAGAGCATTAATGACACACTGTAGGGCACAGGTGTCAGACTCAAGGATCTGCTAGAGCTTTCAAAGAATATGACTATCATTCAGTCCTTGCATGGACCATTACCTTAAAACCTAATTCATCATCTTTCCACTAGGTGGCAGAGCAGCCTATTTCAAGTAAACAGCTAATCATGAACGACCCAAGAAAGATTGCATGCTAGCTTGTCCCTGTTAAGCGTTGACAGAAAAAGCAAATGAATAAAGGAGCAAAGGACAAATGCCTAAATTAATCATTTTGCCATGCAGGTGTCATGGTTACCCTTTTAGAACAGATGTTCAGTGATTATTCGGCCTTCGATCACCTTTAAATTTAGTGATGTGGCCCTCAGTGAAAATGGGTTTGACACCCCTGCTGAGGCGACGTGTGCCCTCAAGTTCAACTGCATCTATCATGATTTAAAAAATGGGGGGAAAAATCATTACATTTAAGTTACTGAACCACTTTATCCTCTATTAATGTATGCAGGTGAGATAGAACGCATCCCAACTGACTAAGGAAAAGATGGGGTAACCCTGAACAGCTCGTCCGATCATCACCGGATACACTGATACACAACCATTCATACTCACATTCACTCCAAGAGGCAGCTGAGAATATCCAGCTCTCCACACTGAAATACCCTCACCAAGCACAGGGCTCAAACCTACAGGGACTCAATCTGAACTTCTCGCAGAGCTGATGCTGACAGAGAGTTGACAGTTTGATACTTTATGATTTTTTTTTTTTTTTAAACAAAGAGAGAATGTTAACACTTTATCCACAGCAGATGGCCCCCACCTCCACCAGCCCCTGGTCTTGAGTGGGAGTCTATTTCATTCCTTAATATATCCTATCATAGAAGGTCCTGGGTTCGAGTCCTGGGCATGGCAAGAGCATTCCTGTATGTAGGTTTACATGTTCTCCCTGTGCTTGTGTGGGTTTCCTCCGGGCACTCTGGTTTCCTCTCACAGTCCAGAGACATGCACAATAGGCTAATTGTCTGTTCCAAATTGACCCTAGGTTTGAGTGTAAATGGTTGTGTATGTTGGCCCTGTGATGGACTGGCGAGATGTTCAGGGAGTACTCTGTGTTTGCACAGTCAGCTGAGGTAGACAATCCAGTCTCTCTGTGACACTACAAGAATTAGATGATTTGGCAAATGAATAAATATTGTATCATTTGAAATATTCAGGTAATAGTACTATTAGTGGACAAGAAGCTAAATTAGTAGCTTTGCGTTAATAGTTTTGCATTATATGTCACATTAACTATATAGTAAGTAATAGCTGTATATGGAATGAGGTAGGATGCACTCGGATCAGTGATGAAGGATGGCAAAATAAACAATGAACAAAAATTTTGCTGTATTTAATATCCATAATCTTTCCCCAGACACACTGATACTTTATAAAAAAAAATTAATGACGTGAACTGTTGAGCACTAATCGGAAAAATGGGTCATCCTGATATCTTGGTTTTCGTCTCCTGTCCAAACCAATTTATACATCCAAAATATTATAATATAGTAATACATTCAGGGTCCAACTTACTAAATTAAATTTGATTTGAAAGAGAAATGCAGAGATCGAACCGCTTAATCCTACTGGGTGAAGCCGACACTGGGTGAAGACAGAGTACACCCTGAACAGCTCACCAGACCATCACAGGGCAACACACACATAACCATTTACACTCACACAAAGGGACAATATGGAACACTCAATGAAGCACAGGGAGAAAAGGCAAACTCCAAACAGAAATGCCTGAGCCTTTGTGCTAATCACTACACTATTCCATGCTGCCCTACGTATATATACGCAATAGCACATTGTATGACACCGTGGTTATAAAAGTGATGTTTGAAAGGGGGGTTGAAGGTTTAGGTAATGTAAAAAAAAATGTCCTTTAAGAGGTTCAATTTAAAAAAGAATGAAAGAAATATTTTAGGGAAAAAAATCTAAAAGAAAAATAATGTGGTTGCATAAGTGTGCACACACACTCTTATAATCGGGGATGTTTTTCTGTTTAAAATGGAATATTCACTATTCAGGCTCCCATTAGGTATTAGCCAGTACACATCTATACATAAAAGAGACTGATTATTCATTCATTCATTTATTTTCCGAACCCCTTAATCCAAATTAGGGTCGCGGGGAGGCTAGCGCCCATCTCAGCCGACTCTAGACGAGGGCAGAGTACACATTGGGAGGTCTGGGAGGCTGCCAAGAGGCTTACAACAACAATATGCCTCGGGATTTTCTGTACTAGTCTTGTTCTATGTTAGACAACAATTCTCTTGTTTTATAATGTGTAAGATGGAAGCCTGGCCGGAGCCCAGACCTAAATCCAATTGAAAATCTGAGGTGACCTGTAGAGGGTCATGTACAGGAAATGCCCTCGTAATCTGACAGATTTGGAGTGCTTCTTCAAGATACGATGTGACAAGTTGAAAAGACTGAATGCTGTAAGTAAATCAAAAGGTTCTTCAACTAACTAATAATTTAAAGGTGGAAAAGTTATGAAGTTATTTAAAAAGATCTCATATTTTGTTTTTACATCCCAAAGTCTGTAATTTCGACAGCAGTGTGTAGGCTTTTATATTGTCTCATTAAGTTGAGAAAGTTTCTGAAAAACACAACCACCTGCTGAGGATCTGCAGCTCACGTGCATGTGTTTATTAACATAGTGGGTGTGATACGGTGACATATACTTCTTTATCATGTTCTTGATCATCTGTGGGTAAACTTCACAGAGAAAGAGCAGACATGGCTTGATTTCCCAGAAGTAAAAATGTAAAAGTGGGAAAAGAGTAAAAGGAAGTGAATGTGCAAGACAGTTTGGTGATGATGGTGATGATGATGAAGGAGATGATGATGATAGGCCAAATCTATATGTCAAATTGTACAATGTTCTTACGAATGTCATGCGCTTGCTCCCAGACAAAATAAAATTCTTGTACGATGTTCCTGTGATATATATACATATGGGATATGACTTTTTTTTGTAACCCTATGTTCCTCTGTCATAAATTGATTAACTTTTGTCAGAAGTAATGATAAAGGCATTAATTTGTTTTAATTCTTAAAAAAATGTTACCCCCAAACTGAAAATGTGATTTTACCATATACACAATAAGGGTAAAAAAAAAAATCTCTATTTTTCAATTTGATTTGATAGCATACAAGCTTACAAATAAACAAAAATTGCAAACTTGCATATAAAATTAGAAACTTACATCTACAAAAATAGCTATATAAAGAAAAAGAATGTAGAATATTTAGCATAATTATAGCTAAATAATATACAGTTCTTGTGTTTTGTTAGAAATAATAAATCAAAGCTGAACTTTCTCCTTCTTTTTCACACACGTCATAAAGAAGGCACTGATTTGTTCTGTCTCGATGGTTCTGCTTTGCAAAACTTTTTCAAAGTTTAATGCTTCTTTGTGAGCCTTGATCTGGGGGCAGCCGTAGACTAATAGGTAGAGAAGCAGCTTTGAGACCGAAAGGTCACTGGTTCAATTCCCGAACCAGCAGGAAAAGTGTGTGGCGGTGGGGGAGAGAGCTGCACCTTCCCTTCCCTTCCTCCACCTTCATGGATGAAGTGCACTTGAACGAGGCACCTAACCCCCAACTGCTCTCCGGGCGTCCCCAGTGTGTGTGGCAGCTCACTGCTCCGATTGTGTTTGTGTGCGTGTGTGTGTGTGTGCTCACTTTGGATGTGTTAAATGCAGAGGGAATAATTTTCCTTGCGGGATTAATACAATATAGCAAAATCAAAAAAATCTAAATCTAGAACCTGTTCTAGAAGGCTCCAGAAAGTCATCATACTACTATACTTATATACGACTTTTGAAATTCCGTGTTGGGGTGACGTTTTTAAATAAATAACTTGAATTAAACCCCTTTTCTTTATTTTTTAACAAAAGTTCATCGATTATGATACAGGTACATCAATTATTTTATAAAAAGTCAAAAAGTCATAACCCTAATAGATAAACCTGGAGATATTTAATTATCTTTTCAGTATAATTTAATCAATATCTTTAGCGTTGCTGGTTGTTAGTGTGACGGTGCAGTGTGGTGAGCTGTGCATCATCTTCAAGGAGACTTGTAATCTAATCACAACACAACCCTTAATGGGAATAAAGGAGTTTGCATTCTGAAGTGGCTTTTCGCCTAGCTTTTGATGGGAAACTCCATTAACACCGCTGCCCCGCTCAACCTCCCTGCGGCTCTCAGTAATGACTGTATTTATAATCAATCTCAAAGCCCATAGAGAATTAGCTTAAATGTTACATTTGTTATGAATATTATGATGAAAAATCTGTTGAAATCCCTCACTCCGACCATAGAGTAGATATTCTGGAGGCTGGTGGGTATACGGTACATCAGTTTTTTATCACTTGCACTGACTCCTAGGTGTTTTTTCTTCTTTTGTGTTTTATTACTGGTGTGTCAGTGCTCTGTGTGTGTATGTGTCTTCTCTTTCATTGTCTTTCTCCCTTGGGACATTTGAATAATAGATATAAATAGGGGCAGAAGACAGACACAAGCACTTTATCCAGCTTATTGCCAGTGTTTTTCCTTCTCACACTGATTCCTGAGGGGAAAAATATACTGAAAGCATAAATCATAAAAGGATCGCTATTTCAAGGAAATTAAAGCGTTTTAGACACGAGGCTAATGCGTGACGGCAGCAGAGTCTGCCTATATATCTCTCGTCCTCTCATCCTCTTTTCCTCTTCATGTAGATGTCATCACAAACGCTCTAAAGCCCAGAAAACTGAAGCGTGAGCCAGGATTATTATTAAAATAAACAGAAGCAGTCAGATCTGAAAATAAAACCCGCATATGAAAAGATTATATGCAAAGAATCATGTGCAAATAAATGAAACCATATAAAGAATCACAGGCAAATAAGTAAATGATGTGTAAAGAATCACAAAAAAACTAATTAATCATGTGTAAAGAATTGAACACACACACACACACACACAAAAAAAATCACACAAAGAATCACATACAAAAAATTATTCACATGTAAAAAATTCACAAACAAATAAATGAATCATGTGTAAAAGAATCACATGACATTAAATAAATTGTGTGAAAAATTGCATGCAAAAAGTGCAGATACTTGAAATTAATTAATTAAGATAAAGATAATTCTAATTAAGTTCAGTATTGAAGGTGCCAGATATATAACATGATGTGATATGACATGATATGACATGAGATATGACGTGACGTGATATGATATGACAAGACATGTTATGATGTGGGGTGATGTAATGTGGGGTGACTTGATATGATATGACGTGATATGATGTGATATGACAAGATGTGACATAATGTGAGGTGATGTGACATGATATGAGGTGATGTGATGCAATATGTGATGTAAAATAAGATGTTATATGATGAGATGTGATATGACCGATGTGATATGATGAGATGTGATATGATGTGACATGATGTGAAATGATGTGATATGATTAGATGTGATATGATATGATGTGATATGACATGATGACATGATGTGATGTGACAAGATATGTGATATGATGTATATATGACGTGATGTCATATGAGATGACATGATATGATGTGACATAATATGTGATATGATGAGATGCGATATGATGTTATATGATGTAATGTGAGGTGACATATGTGATATGATGTATGATATGATGTAATGTGACATGACATGATATCATAAGACGTGATGTGATATGATATATATATTTGATATTATATGTTACATACATATAACCAATATGATGTGTCCATATTACATATTTCCGATTCTGAGCATGTGCATGTTTAGGGTTCTGGAAAAATGCAATACAGATTAGTGTGATGCAACAATAGGAAACATACATATGTACATATGTACACACACACACACACTCTATCTCTTGGGGGAGAGGTAAGATAAATGGCTGAATGACATACTGGTGCTGTAAGGCTTTATATATATATATATATATATATATATATATATATATATATATATATATATATATATATATATATA
>JAOUQZ010000004.1:3196712-3210511 GCA_028564935.1 Neosilurus hyrtlii
TTTCCATTTTCTTCACCTTTTTTGTATGTTATTTGAGTATAACTTATTACACATTATAACATTAAAGTGGTCTCACCCCAGATGGCACCAGGCTGGCTTCAGGTTTTGCCACATGCACCCAATAGAATATACGGTCCAAGCACTTTCTGAGATCAGTGGTTCACACAGGTGGCAGGTGTGGCTACTGGTTGGTTGAAGTGGAAACCTGCACCCACCCCGGCCCTTTGCATACAAGTTTGGACACCCCTGCTCCAAAACATTCTAACTCAGCACTGATCATTTTAATCTTATCCTGGTATCCTTACATCTGTGACATTCTATTTAGATGTAGCCTCATGTTGGGAAAGAAATGTTTGACCTCTCCTGTCCAGGAACTAACACCCATGGTTGATACTACTAAATACACTTGGCGCTATATATATGTTTGGATACATGCCATCAAACAAGCCTGATCTAGTATAGATAGAGACCCTGACCCCCAACCATGACTTCCCTCCCCTCCTAAAATTTTCTCCTTGGATTTACACAATTCAAAAAAATTGACCTCTAGAGGTCTCAAAAATGTGGAAATCCATGAAAAATCCATTTCTGTCTTTAAAATGGAAGCTTATTTTAGTTTTTCATGTGTTTTCTCATGGCATGTTATAAAACTTTAAAGTGTAAAAACATACATTTCTTACATAGCATGGTTTACTTACGTTTCTGTGTAGTGTGTACTAAAGAGTACTGAGCAGGCGAAACAGACGTCGTTAGCTACACAGTGCTTAGCACTGCTCGTAAATCAGAACTCACCTGTCCTGCCTCTGTCATGGTTAAAATATGCAAAAATAAATGATAAAAATCTGGCTTTATTTTGCTTTTTAGATTCCATATAGTATATATTGAAACTTTTAAAGCTACGAGCTCATGCAGCTGTCATGATTAAATGAATGAATGAATGAATGTATGAATGAATGAATAAATAAATGTGCCATAAAAATCTTCTTCTTGTGTGCTTTTTTTACTCATGTTTCCACATAATATATACTAAAACAAGTATTCGCCTGAGGCTCAGTGGATGTCAGTGGAGTGAATAGACCATGAGACAGATCGACATAGACATTGGCTTCCGCAAATAATTGTTAATTATCCTGAGATAGCAAACCAATTAAATGTCGCTGGTACCATGTACTATATACTAAATAATAATATATTAGTTTTGACTGGTCACCTTCCAGTCAAGTGACATCAGCTGGACCTGGATAATGAGACGATTTTCTGTGTCATTTAATGTCACTCAGGCGAACAGGCAAAATGTGACAGGCCCCAGGGGGGACAGATAATAAAATAACACACCACAACAGTTTTGACAGCTGCTGCACAAATGACAAGATGACGAGACTCTCCAAGAGGGAAAAAACTGAGGTGTCCCTTACTGCTGTGGAGTGGCAATGCCTGCAATCACTTATGTGTCTACATTCATGTATGAGTACCAAAAGTACACCCAAATGTGCAGGAATGTGAAGCCCCAAAACAAACATGAGGTACAGTTAGTTCCTGATGTTTGCTCTGAATTCGGCTCAGAATATCATCTAAAATTAAAGGTTAACATGAAACTTTAAGAGCTTGGCTCTGATTCTAACATTCATAAATATTACATTAAAAGAGAGATTCTGTATGTAAGAATATTATGAACTTTTCCCCATTCCACCAGATTTCTTCCTACTCTTAATTGCACTTACCCTCAAGCACACACACACACACACACACACACACACACACAATCAGAATGATCCAGAATCTGCTGGAAAGAGTTCCGCTTTTAAAAGAGATGAGATAGAGTAGGAATGCTGATTTGTTAATTGCTATTAAGTGAAAGATAGTTCTGGGGTCAAGAGGACATTGATTGCGAGGGAATAACAGATATGATGGTAAATGAAGCTCGTGGACTGCATAGTTTCCTCAGCAGTGCACGGCTCGCATCTTAATTAATGACTAATTACACATAACTAGCTGCTAATTACAATCCCAGCATGGTAACAGGAAGGAAATACACATGCATGTGTAGTGGTTGAGATGGCAAGTACTATACATTTGCTATAAAATTTTAAAGAAAAAAAAACAAAAAGAAAAAAAAGGAAAACATCAACTGTGCACATAATCGATTCATTGCTGGCAGTCATGTCAGATAAATTCCTTAACATGACTTTTTTGGATTTTTGTGTAACAGAGCTCAACAGCTGTAAGACAAATACACCGACTGGTATGAAGAAGAAGCCTTTACCACAGTACAGTGCAATTCTTCTTTTCCCCATATATCCTAGCTTGCTTGAAAGAGGGGATCAGAGCACAGGATCAGCAATGATAAGGCTGTCCCAGAGCAAAGAGAGCCTAGCCCAAAAGCCCAACAGTGGCATCATGGTGGTCCTGAGGCTTGAACCCTGACCTTCTGATCAGTAACTCATCTTTGCACAGACTACCCTTCTAGTAGGTGGTGTTGTGTTGCTACGCTCCCCACACGGGCCAGACAACCATATGGAGTTATCGACCGGCAAGAAACTCCACACCTGGAGGCTGTTTTTATTCTGGCTGGTGACTTGGCTTGACTTGTCAGTGACTAGTGAACAAAGTTAAAATACCAGCATCAAGTAAATTTTCCAGTGCGAAGTGAAAACATCTTCGACTGTTTCCATTCTGTACAGACAAGCCTACAAAACCAGCCCCTGTCCAGCCTTCTGCAAATCAGATCACATCTCTGTCAGGCTGTTGCAAGCATATAGACAGAAGTTGAAGAATTGTAGGGCACTGGACTGCCCAATCGGACAACCCCTTGCATCCCTTCTGCAGCAGACTGGGAGTAATAACTTGCAGGGCAGGGGTTTTAAATATCCACACCAACCCAACCTGTTATGAGAGTTGACCCCCAATCCCTAACCAGCAGAATAATAAGGTAATCAACCCAAAGGGCAAATTGCCAACTTTAGTTCATACAGGCATGACATATATACTTTTGCCTCTTTTTCAAATCTCTGCTAAAAACATCAATGACTACAATGAGTACATAACAGAATACATAAGCAAACATATTTGATGACATTTTGGACCAGGTGATTGTACAGACTTATCCCAATCAAAAGCCATGGGTTAAGGGAAGGGTTTGATTGGTACTCAAAGTGTAGACAGTGATGATAAATTGCTAAAAAGTTTTTTTTTTTTTGAGGAAGATTACCATGGTAATGACACACCAATATTTTGTACATAGTTATATGTCAGCGGATATTGCGATGGCCTCCTTATTATATTTAATAATCTAATAATTTGTTTGACACAAATTCATTACTGACATCACATTGCAACACATAGGTATATATGGACATATTCAATTGAAAGATAGAAGACTTACCAGCAGATCTGAGAGCAGTACAGACTGAATGATGGCATCAAAAATGATAGATATGTTTGCTTATTAAATAACCAGTTTTTTCAGATATTACATTATTTTGTATAATTTTCTTTACAGAGGAACTTTAATTTATAAAAAGGGAATGTTTTTATAACAGTTCAAACCTGTTCAAATTATGCCTGATTTACTTTCAAAAGTAAACGGATTTGTTTAGGAGTGAAAATTTTTCATTTATTTCATGCAGACAGTAATTTAAAAAAAATTAGAGCCAAACATGTGAATAAGAAAAGTGAATAAGAAAATGTATGGAAATAAGCATTTTAACTTTTTTTATTATTTAACTTATGTATGAAAAAGCAATTTTGGCATTTTGATTTTAAAATGCTGTAACTTTTGAGCCAATAAAGGTTTCTTAATAAATTCTGTATCATTTTCCTGTTCTTTCTGATTAACTGTTTTATGATAGATTATTATAAGATTGCTTCATGGCAAACTTTAACCTGTCAAAAAGTTCCATCATTCCAGTCCCGAAGAAACCAAACATAAGTTGACTACATGACTACCCCAGGTAGCACTCACTTCCACTGTCATGAAGGTGCCAAAAGTAGTGGATAGTGCTATAAAAGTGGATAGTCATGACTCACATAACATCCTCCCTGCCCACCATATCAGATCCATACTAGGTGAAACAGAGCCAAACAGATCTGCAGACCGTGGATAGCATTCACACTTCACACTGCCCTCTCCCACCTAGACACTCAGATGTGGATGCTGTTCATCAGCTACAACTCAGTCTTTATCACCATGGTGTCGTCCAGCATTCATTTACTGACATGAAGCTCTGAGAATTAGACTTCCTGGATGGCAGACCACAGGTGATGTTGATCAGCAATGCCATCACTGATGCCACCAAGGGATGTGTGCTGAGCCCACTGCTGTACACCCAGCTCACCCATGACTGCCTGGCTCCCAAATCATGCCACATCATCATTATTTATGATGTACCTTATAATATCCCTTATTGCTCATTACTAAGCATTCTCTTGTCAGCCTATTGATAGGGGTTGCCCATCATGACATCACACACCATTTTTTTAATTGAACATAGAAATGAAAAATAAATATCTGTGATGTTTTGACAGGAAGCAAAATTTATCTGACATAATCACAGATTGTTAATGCCACTTTGTGTTAACTATCAGCATGAACATAAATAACTCACCTTTGATCAATTTTCAGTGTTAGATGAAAAAAGTTCCTTTGACTACAGTGATTACAGCTCATTCTCTCTGTGTGGCCCTCTCTCGAAGCTCTCTCTGTCCTTCCCTCTCTCTCTCTCTCTCTCTCTCTCTCTCTCTTAGCACTTCTCACTCTCTGCCACTTGTTATCTCTCTTTCTGTCTTTCATTGTCTCCCTATCCTGGTGCTTGTCTCGCTCTTTTTTTTGTGCATGCCTTTTAATACATGTATTTTTGTCTCTATAGATTTTAACCTCTCTTTCTTTGTTTCTGTTTTTAATCTCTGTTCTTCCCCCTCTTTCTGTGTCCCTCCCTCTCTGCACCTCTTATTACCTCTGCGAAGGAGGTTTTCACTGGCGTTGGCCTGTTAGCAACATTACTCAAAAAGTTATGAACGGATTTTGATGAAATTTTCAGGATGCGTCAGAAATAATACAAGGAACAATTGATTACATTTTGGCAGTGATACAGATTATTGTCTGGATGCAGGGAATTTTTAAAGATTTTTTAGCACGGATGACACAGTCATCCGAGTTACTGTGTCTGGACCATGCCGAAGCGTAACTTCCAGGCTTGCGTTCGATGGTATAATGTCATTCCTTTACCTTTCTGTACAAGTCTTAGGCCAATTATCATAAAAATAATCCAGTTATTAATACTTCCTCATCTGAGGCCTCTTTTTCAAGGCAGGTCCTATACACAATGCAGTCATATAAATGGCTGCGTGTTTGCATTGTAGGGCTCAAATAATAAACCAATGTTGCATTTATAAAAATGCTGCATTTCTTACAATACCATAATTTACTCTCTGTATTTCTATCAGTGCATCTCGTTTCTCTCTTTGCTTTCCTTTCCTTTCTCACTCTGTCTCTTCTTCTTTGCAGCTTTTATTCTGTCTATCAATTTATAAGTGTCCCTTTCTGCACATTACTCTCTCTCTCTTTCTCTATCTCTCTCTGTCTGTCTCTTTTTTTCGTCTGTCCTTGTCTCTAAATTTATCTTCAGTTTTAATTAACTGGATTTTCATCAATAACACATTTCTTGTGTAAATGTTCTTGCAAATGATTTACGAATAACTTGCTTAATATCCAGCTTGCTAAATGAGTCTCTCTCTCTCTCTCTTTCTCTCTCTCACGTTCTATCAGCTTCGCTGCACTTCAAAAATGTGGGTATCATGTGTTTCGCTGCGGCGTGACCTCGATTTGCTCCAGTGCTCTGCTCCTTGTCCTGCTTCTCATAGACCATGCATATGAAGACCTAAAGATGAACATGTTTTTTTCTCCTGAGATCAGCAGATTTCATTCTCTACTAAGAAACACAGCAGACATGGAATAATCAAAATGAATAGAAGTGATGTTTCTAAATCATAACCTCTGCAAGTATGTACACAAAAATACTTTTAAAAAATATCACCAGCAGAGTGCTATCCTGAGTCACATGTAAACATTCTTTATTGTAAGCTGTAAACAAGTTACAGGCCATGTGCCATGACACAGATCCCACAGGATACATGATGGCAAAGGAAATCGGTAATCAAACATTTTGCAATTAACTTTACCTTTAACAGAAACTGGATCAATGAAGCTTCATTGATTTTCAAAACATGCAATAGCATGTTGAACTCCCAGTTTTCATTGGTCTAAAGGTATTCATTAAAGGGATTGTTCTATAAAGAGATGTTTACTTCATACTTAAGGAAGGAGTTTCCTCGGTCAGCTTTGTCACAGTCAAAAGTATAGCTGTATGTTTTCTGATTTCATCAAGACGGAAGATTTTTGAATGTTTTTATAGTTTCCTATTAATAAAATTTCTATAAGGCAGGAGTTGCTCAGTGGGTTTCTATCGGCATATATTTGAAAATGTGCACGGTTTCACAAACTCCTATTTAAGGGCGGAGCTGATAAGAGGGCGTTAATTATTATTATTAATTTATAAAAATTAAATGATGTGGAGAAGTACCAAACAGGAGACTCTATGCCAGCATCAGCCTTGCAAGTTTGAAGATGATTTAACCAGTAGGTGGCGTTTTGAGCCATTTTCAACACTCAAATATACAGTAAGGTCTTTATCAAAGTACAGTTCCAGTTTCTACCTCTTTAAGTGTAATAAGTAAATAACAATTATGTCACATTGTTTTGTAATTAGCCTGCAATAGACTAGGGACCTGTTCTGTGTGTACTCTGCCTCTTGGCTGAAGTCAGCTGGGACTGATTCCAGAATCCCTGACAACACTGATGTACAAGCGGTATAACTAATGGATGGATGGGTTGCTGAGTATTCTTTAATAAAAGCTGTTGTTGCTAGTGTATAAAAGGATTAAAAAACTTTGGGATGTACTGTTATATAAGCATATTATGGTGGTATGTGTAATTCTACTTCATTACGCAACACTGCTGATGATGATTTTCCAATAACTGATGCATTTCCCATCCTGTTCTATTCCTAGCACATCCCATGAAATACGCTGCAGTGTTTCCCACAGAATTAGATTCTATCTGTGGTGGTAGTTCTGTCTCATTCACTTTCTGTACAAGGTGGAACTTGAATTTCTAAAGGAATGAAATCAGCTGCTTCACTGGCTTAGCGTATGCGCCTTAAAAGACGCACACCTAAATATTTTAATTGCCACTATTCGTGACAATTTAGTCATCCATTTGCACAAGTAGATGAGACAGACTAGTAGCAATTTACAGCTTTAATCTCAACATCCCAGCTGTATTTTAATGTTAAAGACTGGGTGTAGACTAAAACACACACTGCTAAAAAGCTCACGCCTGGTTTCATTCAGGTATTATTTGTCGTCAGTATTTGGTGTCAGCAGAGAACCTCAGCATTGATATCAATTTAATATAGAAAAAAAGAAAGGGACAGGACGCTCTTTTATCTTAACTACAAGGGTGACAGTCATTTTTTGGTAGAAATTGAAATTTGAGTCTGGTCATACATAGAAAGTGTGTGCTAGGTAAAACAAAATAACACCCTCTGCTCACAAGTGCACTCAGGAAATGGAGTAAGGGGTATGACTGACTTCACTGAATTAAATTAAGCAGAGTTGGGCAAAAAAATCTATTTTATCGATGAATTAAATTTTTTGGTTCACAAAGATATGTGACCCGCTCCACCATAATACAAATTAACTGGGAAATACTGAGATAGTCATACATTTGGAAAAAGAATTTAATATGCTTCAAAATGAGGTACTATAACAATATAGCATGGAAACTGTTACATCACTTTATATGTCGCTAATCAGGAAATGCTACTTTTGAGAAAATAGTAATTACAGTTACAGAACCAGTTTCTGAATGTCAGCATTTGATACTCCCTAGAAATCATAAGCTAAATGTATCCAGCTCTCGAACAATCAGTGCGAACTTCCTAGGAACAGATGAGTTCTATTTACATACATTCACATTATTATCACACTTTAAATAGTTAGTTAGCATTTTTTTCTGTGTAGTATTAAAACTCTAAATTTAAAAGATTAATTGATTTAGAATAAATTCCAACCATCAACAAGTCTCTGAAGTCTCTGAACTCAGGACTGTGGGCTGTGTTTTATTGTATATGTGTTGTATGCGAGCACATCCAGTAGAAGGCAGTTGCTAACGTGTCTTCTGTGAACTTTAATTATTGATGAAAACATTGAGCAATAGGTACTACTTGTCATTTCAGTATTATTTCTGTACCCAGTATAAGACTGATACCAGCAAAAAAAAGAAAGAAGAAAGATAAAGAAAAATGTTTTGGATTTTTATTGTACGTATACTTTATGCATATAAATATACCCATACTATATTTATACTTTTTTTGTGTATTTACATGGTGTTAACTGTGAAGGGCTTAAATAAAAAAAATATATAAAGTAGCATCAAGAAAAACAACATTAGAGGATTATTACATCATCAATACATAAGCTTTCTGAATTTCAATGAAAGAAAATGTGACATGGTATCACTTGTACTACATTGAGTACACATTTAAAGTATATGGCCAAATGTAAGTGCACAGCTAAATATATGCTCATGTGATGCTTCAACAAACAAAGTTAAAGGCACACAATTGTGCAGGATGTCTCTGTATAATGCAGCGCTACAATTTCACTTCACTGGAATTAAGAGGGGAGGTACAGTGGCTCAGTAGTTAGTACTGACACCTCACAGTGGGAAGGCTTGGGGTTCAAATCTTGGCCAAGGGCCTTTCTGTGTGGAGTTTGCATGTTTGCTTGTGTAGGTTTCCTTAATTACTCCAGTTTCCTCCTACAGTCCAAAGAAGTAAACATTAGGTCAGCTGGCTACTCTAAATCTCCCATTGGTGTGAATGGTTGTTTGTGTCTGTGTTAGTCCTGCAACAGACTGAGCAACCTGCAACCTCAACTCTCACTCGAAGTCAGCTAGGATTGGCTTAAACTTCCCCTGTGAAAGAAAAGCTGAATAAATTATGGATGGATGGCAAGAACTAAGAGACTCAACCCTGTTCCAGAATGACAGTGCCCCTGTGCACAAAGTGAGCTCCATGAAATGTAAAGTAGAAGAAATTCAGTGTTGTGCACAGAGCCCTGAACTCAACCCCAGTGAAAACTTCTGGGATAGTCTAGAATGCGAACAGCACTCCAAGGCCATCCCATAACTTCCTGAACACACAAATACTTTGGTGGCTAAGTGAACACAATCCCAGAAACATACAGTATATCTGGAATGGGACGATCAAGAAGCATATATAATCAGGTGTCCATATACTTTTAGCCTTTATGTGCATCAAGATGAACTAAATTGAATTTGATTATATTCACAGCCATGTTTGTTTTCCATGAGTGATAATGTTTCCACTGGATCAAATCGATTTGGGCCTGTTCAAGGCATCACGTATTTGACACGTGGCTTTTCCACCCGGGAGCCATGAAATATGAAGGCAGTACATTAGAATCGATGACTTGATACTTGTTCTTGTCTTGACGGGCTTTTGCCCTTCAGCCTCATAGTAATTAATTGTTTTCATTATCGGTTCTCATTGCACTCTATTTGTGGTTATTAAATGCCTGATCCCTTTCACTGGGACAGAAATCAACATGCTATGAATCTTACTGAAATGCTGTATAGGCTGCACTGAGATCTCTTGACTGATGTATACATTTCTAAGCTTTATATGTGAGAAATTATTTGGGCTTTGACAAAAAGTCACACCAAATTCCATATGGTTTTGTAAACCAATCAGGATATGGATTGTTCCTTCCATTTTCAGAACAAACACAGCTCTAGAAAGATGAGCACCGTTCTGAACATCCGTCTCTCTAGATGGACGACTCTGCATCATCTGATCCTAACAGCTCATCGTCATCCTCGTACCTTGGCTATAAATCAAAGCCCGTATTGCCACCTGATTGGTTATTTATCAGCCACTGAGGCTTAAAGTTCAGGAGTCTCCTGGTAGACGTTAAACATGCCATGTCCGTGATGATGCATTATTTGTTTCCACGACTCCGCTGAATGCTTTACTGCTGAGATAATTAGCCTTCGGCAGCTGCTTAATAGGGAGAAGTGACAGGGAGCTGAGGATGTAGCAGGAAGTCGTGAATTACAGCTTACTTACACAGAGATGCTTTACTCTGTTCGAGAATTAATCCGCTCTGTGCTCTGTGTTACTCTGGATTCAAAGTAAACATACGAAAGTCACAAATAAGTGTGAAGAGCTCAGTTCTCCGAGACATAAATGAGCTTCAGCTAATGACAGAAAGATGCTCTGGGAGTTCATTTGTTTACTCGCCTTCTGATACCACCATTAAAATTCCTGAAAATGTGGAAATTCTTCCACTTAAATAAGATGAATGTTATTTAATAAAAATTTGTGAACGTTGATTAACATTCACTGTTGGTTGCAAAGCTGCAGCTAACATGCTAACATCCTGATTTCTTTTTTTTATGAGTCAATCACGTATATAAATAAAACAATTTTATATAGCTATATTTTGTTTTTATAACACGCCTTGCAGAAACCTAGTGCATGCAACAATTTATCATGTAGTAGCACATTATTAAAGAGATGTCATGCATGATTAAATCTTTATTGGCAAATCCAACTAAGAATTTCAAGTTAAACATTTTGAACAAACCTCTAAGGGAAGGAAACATGTATATAAAAGGTAGGGGTTAAACAGTCCCTCTGCTAATCAAAGAGACTGAGCCAAACAGGGCCTTCTATGTCATTGGGCCATCTATATGGATGCAAAAGAAGATGGATAGAACGTTCCACTGAGTGTGTTACACTTCCTCTGAGCAGCAGTTTGAAAATATATGGAGGTTGGCTTCATGTATGCATTAGCATGCATTAGCACAACCCTTCCTGGCAGGTAAATGTCATGTGATAGAGAAAATCAGGGTCCAACCTCGCCCCTCTAAACTACTAAAGTACTGCAGTTTTATTTGCAAGAAACTGTATTCTTTTAAGTAAAATATATGAAAAATAAACATTTTAAAAATATAATTCAAAAGTATTCAAAATACAAACTAACTTTTAACCATTCTTTCCACTTTTTTACACACACACACACACACACACACACGCACACGCACACGCACACGCACACGCACAAGCACACTAAGAGAAGGACAGACTGAACTAGCTTGTGATAAAGAGGAAATTCACTCATAGAGCAGCAACCTAAAATCACTTCTGCATGTAAAATAACCATGAGATCTGTAATCTCTGATTTCAGTGAAAAGTAAACAAAAAAACCTCAAACTAATAAAACGCAGGATTAAAGTCGGGTTTTAAAAAGTATTGTGCAAATAAAATTGTTTAACTTTCTTTAAGTGGCGAATGATCTTTTAACAGAGCTGTATGGATGCTTTTATATAGCAGTAGTGTGAGAGATAAAAAGTGTGAGTGTGTGTGTGTGGTGTGTGTGGGTGTGTGTGGGTGTGTGTGTGTTTATATCCTACTTAAAGCTAAGATCTCACATAGCCGGTTGATACATGAGAACTGTGACTGGGATTACCGTGGCCATTCTGGTGGATTTTAAAGGCAGTCTCATGCAAAATTATAGACGGAGGAAGCGACTGAGAAATGGAGCATCTGTGCTGGATATGTCTACCGGCAGTAACCGTGATGCATATCTGGCAGTCTCTGTTCCATGAATATATTTACCATCACAGAAATCGATGGTAACATCTGGTAGGCCATGTATGCCTCACGAATTGAACTGATCTAGCACTTGACCCAGAGTTAAGACACCCACCCAGAGAGCAATATAGCTTCTCGGCTCTGCACTGCAGTGCACGAAACACTCGGTATAATCCCGGCTAAAAAACATGTACTGTAGTTCACCATAAAGTCGTTCTGGCTATGAAAGACTAAACATTAAAGTGTTCCTGCAGCTTTCCAGATTCATTACACATTCCAAAAACCCTTGCACCGATCTCAGTCATATGACATGCTCACAGCACACCAGGTTCTCTTCACACTGATTAGCAGCACTATAATGACTATAATGGTCATGCTCACCCTAAAGTATGGATCCCTTGCAGTGATGCCATCAATTTACGTGCATCTGCCATTTTGAGTGTCAAAGATATAGAAGACACTGTTCTGTTTACAAGGAGATAACAAATACGTGGATTTAACTTGTCTGAGACATTAGAATATCACTCAGATAACATCATGGTACACACGTGTAGCTGTGCGTTGTGACAACTGGAAAAATCCTGGTTCTGCCCTATCCTTTTCTCAATTTCCCAGGGATGAAGAAATAACTAAAAATGGAATAAAACATAGAAATGTAGGAGGTTCATGTAACCTTGTTAATGAGGCGCTGTTATGCTGGCTTGAATGATTTTGTTTACTTTAGTTTCACTAAGGGACAATGTACTTAATATCTAATTTAACATACATGGTGTAGTGCGCATGCGTTAACCGGCGTGCAGCCTTTTTAGTTGCTCCTGCCCTTCCTGTACTTTTAAAGTTATTGTTCATACGTAGCTGATCTCTCAATATGTGGGTTGAGAGAGTTTTTGTAATTTTTTACTCTCAAGGAGAGTTGTGACTGCAGCGCAGCAACTACTCGAGCGCTTTTTTACTCCAGGGATCAACTGCTCACCCTGATGCCGGCCGGATTAGGGGCCAGACTCAAGGACATACCGGCTGTAATCTGCAGAAAAACACACCGTGGACGCTGAGGTGGAGTTACACAATTTCCTTCCGGATTGATAAAGTTTTCTGATGTAATCTGTACAAATCATTTATAACCACTTTGATTTCGGCAGTATAACAAAACACTTTTGACCAGAAAATGAAGATTTCTTTCTCCTTGTCTTTTTTGTTGGGCTTTCTATAAACAAAAACATCATTCACTTTGCCACTGGTGAAGTTCTTGTAGGCATGCAGGCTCTTGTAAGACCTTCAAAGACTCCCCACAGAACACAGAGGGATAACTGATGAGGTATAAATGCATTTCAGGGAAGGCAATGTCTGGTAGAGCAGTGCACATGTTTAGGCTTCTCACGCTTGCAGTAGGTAACAGGTATGGGTCAGACATGCCTACATTCCTACGTTTCTGCACATATTTCACCCTGTCTGCACCTTTTAAGTGCCCTTCAGCCTCTGACAGCTCTGGGTGATCTTCTGCTAAAACTTGTGATACAGTCCTTTAGCAAATGATTGGGTAATTATTTTTAAAAATTCTGCGGTAGTGACGCTCCTTGCTTGACTTCCACATTGACTCCCAAAGTGGCGGCATACACAAAACCGTGTGTGACCTGTGACATCACTTGCACAGCCTCTATTATTCTGCCTTTCTCTGCCAGTCATTACTGAGCCTTTATGTATGGTTTTGCTATTCATGTATATGATCCAGCTTGTACTTTGACCTTAATATTCTGATACCCTGATTCAGTGTATAAACTCTGCCTGAGTGTTTGACTCTGCTCTCTGGATTATCTCTGCTGTGTGTCACATGTTTACCATTCTGGGTTTGTTTTGAAGTATTTTAATAAAACCACTGAATCTGTACGTGGCATTCGCTTAACTTTCTTTCTTAGTGATATCGAGACTTTAGCACAAAACTTTCCATGACCAAAACCATAAACACTGTGAAGCTAACGGTGTCTCATGAACTTATTCAGTAAAAATACAAAGGAAATGGCTTATTTTAATATTTTTAAATGTGTTGATGATAATCTAAAACAG
>JAOUQZ010000004.1:3231117-3243754 GCA_028564935.1 Neosilurus hyrtlii
ACGCTTGTGGAGACCCTATAGGGCACTGCATTATGTTTCTATACACATAGAGGGCACTGCATTGTGTTTCTCTGCATATGGCTGAAACCTATAGGGCACTGCATTATGTTTCTACACACATAGAGGGCACTGCATTGTGTTTCTCTGCATGTAGACAAAACCTATAGGGCACTGCATTATGCTTCTTCACACATAGAGGGCACTGCATTGTCTTTCTCTGTACATAGCTGAAACCTATAGGGCACTGCATTATGTTTCTTTACACATAGAGGGCACTGCATTGTGTTTCTCAGCAGGTAGATGAAACCTATAGGGCACTGCATTATGTTTCTACACACATAGAGGGCACTGCATTGTGTTTCTCTACACATAGCTGAAACCTATAGGGCACTGCATTATGTTTCTTCACACATAGAGGGTACTGCATTGTGTTTCTCTGCAGGTAGCTGAAACCTATAGGGCACTGCATTATGTTTCTACACACATAGCGGGCACTGCATTGTGTTTCTCTGCAGGTAGCTGAAACCTATAGGGCACTGCATTATTTGTTTTCCATCAGAATGTGACTCATTAGGGAATTTCATCATGTATCTTCACATATAGGGGAACCTTATAAAGCATTGCATCATGTTTTCTCCACTAGGTGGATACCCATTAGGGCACTGCATTATATTTCCCCACACATAGCAGAACTGGACACTGCATCATGTCTTCTTCACTAAAACAATATCCAGTAGGCTACTGTTCATTACATTTCTCCACATGTAGGGGAACCATATAGCATTCATTATGTTGTCTTGCACATTAATAACACTGCAGAAATTTTTCATTACATTTCTTCCATTTGAAGGCTACTTCACTGTGAAGATCCTAGAGGGCATTTCATGTATTCTTCTAATCCTATTTCTTCATATATTATAGCACATCACAGGGCACAGCATCATATTCTCCCCTGGAAGGCACCATATAGTTCAGTTCATTAGGACTTCTTCATTTCAAGATCACTAATTAAGGCGGTATATCATGATTGGGCTGTTTATCATGTATGTAACCCTATAGGACACTGCATCAGAAAGACAGTCACTAAGACACTTCACCTTGTTTATGTGCATATTTGAGCAGCCTAGTGGGCTATGCTATCATGTTTTCTCATAGCTGCACTAAGAGGAATTCGTTCTTATTTTTTGTAAGGCAGCCATTAGAGCCTTCATAAAATTATTATCATTGTTAGGACACCCTAAAGGGAATTTTATTTTTCTTTTTGTTTCCACTTCAAGGGCAATCATTAAATTACATTATATTTCTATCTTTCTTTAAATATAGGGAAACCTTAGAAGGCATGGCATCATGCCTTCTTCATTAAAAAGTTATCCCAGCAGTCAATTTATCATGTTTCTTTGTATGTATGTAGGGATCTTAATAGGTCACAGCGTTATGTATTCTCTGCTGGAGGGCATCATGTTCATCATACGGTCTTCATTTAAAGACCACCCTTCAGAGCAGTAGATTGTGTTTCTTCATAAATAGTGGACCATATAGGGAACTGCATCATATATTCTCAAGTGGAAGGAACCCACGAGGAAATTATTATTTTTTTTATGAATAGGGCTCCCTATAGTATTACATTTCATCACAATTTATCATTTTATCTCACCCTGGAGGGCATTTTTACATTCTAAAGACATTTTCTCCACTGTACAGACACCCTTGAAGATGTTTTATTTACTATAAGGACTTCGTAAAGGGCATATTCACCATGTTCACTGGTGACACCACAAGTGCAGGGAAGTATACATTCGAACAGATATGACATTGATTCGGAGACCATGGTGCTATTCAGTTGTGTGAAACTGCTGCTTTTGGACAGAGTGAGATCAAATGGGTGAATTGTCTGCGGATGATGTACAGATGTTGTATTATTTAAAAAAATGTTGTTGATAAACATTTAGGACCCTTTAAGTAAGAAATTATTAGTAATCATTAGGGGTGCCAGAAACAAATCGATTCACCTCTGAATCGCGATTCTTATTTATTAGCATTTAAATTGATCCAAATTTTCAAGAATTGATCTTTAAAAACACATTTTTTCAAACATTTCCAACCTTACTCACAATGTTTTCCAGACATGGCCTCCGTCATGAATTGTTCCAGTGAGTGGTGGGTACAGAACTAGCTTTTAGCCTACAGCCAGCGCTGTCTTCGCTGAAGGCAAATGTTTGGGTGCACTTTGGATTTTCCAGATAAGAAGGAGCTTGACATGACATGCAGTGTGCAAAATCTGCAAAATAAAAGTCAAGTATTTCGGGAAACACTTCAAATCCCCGAGCCCACATCTTACACCATCACCTGGAGCTAAAAGAAATGGAGCAGAGCACGACCAACATAGTTGTTCCTAGCTTATAGAAGAATGTAGTTACTCTTAAAATTGGCACCCTTTGTTTGTAATGGTTATGAATCAAACGTCGGTTTGAATCGAGAATCGATTCTGAAATGAATCATCACCCCAAAAATTGGAATCGAATTGAATCGTGAGTTGTTGTTCGATTCACATCCCTAGTAATCATATAGGGTCAGGTCACATGTACAGGTGGTGTAACAAATAATACCTGGTGTTGTAGTTATTGTAATCAAATCAGGTGAGTAAACTGCACCTTCCCTTCCTCCACCTTCATGGCTGAAGTGCCCTTGAGCAAGGCACCCAACCCCCAACTGCTCTCCGGGCACCCCAGAGTGTGTGGCAGCCCACTTCTCCAAGTGTGTGTGCTCACATTGGATGGGTTAAATGCAGAGACAATAATTTCCCTTGTGGGATTAATACACTATTGCAAAAAAAAAATAAAAAATAATAAAATAAATAAATAAATAAATTTTACAAATCATAAAACAATCTGTAATGGTTAAGTGGTAAAATATTAAAAGCCTTTCAGTCTCATTATCTGCTTATTTAATCCTATTTGAGGCCACAATTTTATGTAAATGGATGGACCCAAAAATAAATCATTAGGGTAAATCAGATTTATGTCCACTGGAAAAAAAATTACATTCGAAAATTATTGTAAAAATTAATAAGTCTTATTAAAATTATTGAAAGGACAAAAAATTGACAAGTGAAGCTCTTGTGATTTGCTGTTTCCATGGACTCCACTTGCCAGGAGATAAATGTCTGCTGGTTGTCAGCAGCGTGTGGAAGAATGACTCAGTCTTACATGATCGATGCCTCCTCATCAAATGGACTTGACCACTGTCCGAGTTATCGGCTTTCAGCTGTGAGGCCTGAGATGAAAACCCAGAGAGATCTGCCAGGTCATTATAAGATCCAAAAAAAACCCCAGTTACATGCCTCATGAAATAGGAGGATAAGTATACAAAGCACAAATATTTCCCAGGAGGAGCAGGGGTCCTTAAACAAAAAGATGTTTAAAGAAAGTGCTTAAAGTAAAAGTCACATGCTTTCGGCATGTGAGCCAAGGCTGCTTTTCCACCCTGAGATCTGCCTGTTAATTATGTTCTCTGTGTCTTGCTCTTGTATATCACCCAAGTGCTTCACATAACTGATTGAATGGATTAGATCTCTGTGGGGGGATTTCTACAGTGTGGGGAGATTGCACACAATCATATGATGTTACCGAGGTCTAAAAATTATCTGATGTTATCTCAAGTGCACTTCAGCACATCTGTATGTCTAAATCCAGATCAAGGTTTGATGTTTTTTAAATAAAAAAAAAATAATAAAAATCCCCCAATTTTTGTCCCCTAATTTAGTTGGAGATAATTTCCACCTGTTAAGTATGCCTCCCTGTCAAAACAGGGAGGGGTGATAGCAAGCACATGCTGCCTACAAGATACATGTTACTGCCGCCTGCATCCCTTCGAGCTGCTGCATATGTACAGTATATTCAAAGACAGCATAACACACAGAAGTAAAACTCTGCCTTCTTGTACACATGAGCTCACAGACACCCATGACTGACTGGTGATAACTCTAAAGCCGGATTTGGACGAGCAACAAGCAACCATGCAATGTTACTGAAAGCCAGCGAAATGGGTGATGAGAGGCAAAATTTCCTCAAGTTGTGTGGCGATGTGATCAACTGGCTGAACTTTTACACAACATGATTCAATCAATAACCAATCAGAGCTTAATGATACCGTTGATTGACAGATGATGCCAAACACTGAGTCCCTCAAAACCTTTTCTGAAGAGAAACAATGAACATGAGAATATTTCTTGAAACTTTTACAAGAATAATAACCAGAAACGCCACATTTCTGAAACATTTCCTGGTTCATAATGCTCAGTAGTCTCCACTCTATATTTGCTGCATGATAATAATAATAATGGTAAGAATAATTATGATAATATGTGCTAAAATGAACTCAAATAATAAAAGGTAATAATATTAAAAGGTTTTACAGACCTGCTGTAGGGAACTAGCATGATGCTGTTGACAGTTTCAGTTGAAAAGATTTTCATTCATTCATTCATTTTCTGAACCGCTTAATCCTAATTAGTGTCAAGGGGAGGCTGGCACCCATCTTAGGCGACTCTGGGCAAGGGTGGAGTACACCCTGGACAACTCACCAGGCCATCACAACCCAATGCAGCCTACTCTTTATGAACGACAGTAATGGTTCTTTTACATGCCTCTCACCACAGACAGTGAGAGACATGGCTGGCCCCGAAAAGATTTTCAAGTGGGAAACAAGAGCTAAGCAACAATGCAACAAGAACTGGTGAAGCACGGTGAAACAAAGCAATTCGTTTCCCTCGCGAGGCAAGTTGTGATGAACCGATTTACGTGTCTTTTGCCGCTTCCTGTGTGAATGTGGCTTTAGTGACAGGGAGGCTAATGAATGTCATCAATACCTCCCCTAAGAGCTTAGCCAATCAGCTTCCATTGCCTCCTGGCTGTGGATGGCCACATGCATCAACCTGAATTCAAACTCCAAATCTCCAGCATGATAGCAGTGCATCCTGTCAATGCACCATTGGGAGAATTTATAAATATATATATATATATATATATATATATATACACTGCAAAGATTTTTAACCCTGTTAACCCTGTATATATATATATATATATACACTGCCTGGCCAAAATAAAAAAAAAGTCGCACACTTGAATATTTTATGGAGTGCATTTAGACCTTAATCACAGCATGTAATCTCCATGGAATTGTTGCTCCAGTTGGTCAGGTCGAGGCTCAGCAATGTGGCAATAAAATGAAGTCAGCTGATGAGCTGAATGTACTGAATGAGCAGGTTATCACATCAGTGGACTTTCTCCTTCCCTGATGGCACGGATATAAAATGGGGATTCAAATAAAGAAAAGGAGCATGGTTCAGGGAGCATGGGGAGTCATTTTAACATTTAACATTTAAGTCTAAGTTTGTTGAAACAATGCAACGACGATTACATGCTGTAAGCCATTCAAGTGCAATTTTATGAAATAGAACACTATAGTTAATATTATAATTAACTACCAGCACTAATATTTCATCAATCAAATATATGTACTGTACCATTACTACTGACAATAATCTGTACTTGTTAAGACTTTAGTTTTACACTTCAGTTAGTTTTTGTTTTCTGGTATCATGTGCTTTTGTTGTCTTGTTGCCTGCCTCACTAATCTGTCTATTTAAGCCCAGCATTTCCCCACAAGCATTGCCAGATCATGCCTGAATTTTCTCCTGTACCTTTCCAGCATTAGTAGTCTGTTGTCTTGCAGTTTTTTGACCTTGTCAGCTCCAAGACCTTTTAATTTTGGGATACCTCTGCCTCATGCTCTGTTTTTGACATCTTGGATGTCTCTCACCATTGCCTATTTTTTAACCACGAGTTTTTGGATTGTCTGCCTATCTATTAAATTTTGTTCTCTCCACCACTTCTATCTGCATGTGGATCCTTTTCTCTCTGTCAAACCCTAACAGTACTGTACCATAACTACTAACAATTATCTGTACTGTACCATAACTACTAACCTACCATGCATGTCTTTGGGAGGAAACCAGAGTACCCTAAAAAACCCAATGCTAGGACAGGAGAACATGCAAACCCCAAACAGAAAGGCACTTGAATGTCATGATGTGAATCATCTTAGTGGTTGTACCGGCTAAAGGTTTGGACCCACCTTTAATTCAGTTAGAGTGATTAAAGTGTGTTCAGAATTTTGACTGGTACTGTAACTATTATACACAATTGTTCCATCTCCAGACTTTTTTTTCCTTCTCTTGAACTTATGCTGCAATTCACTGTACCCATAACCCTGAAAAACATTCTGCAGTCAAAGTTTGCAATGAACGTGTGATGACCCAGTCATTCAACTCGGGACTTATCTGGTGTAATTCCACCCAGATTTAAACCCTGTTCATTTGTATTCATTAAAAAAACAGTACATAAGCGCAGCACAAAAGTTTATGGTGATTGGAATTATCACCTCATAGAAAGACGGTGCATGCGCAGGTTTGCTCCAGGTACTCCAGTACACCAGTTACCACCTCTTCAGTGGAAGTCAGCAGGGATTGGCTCCAGCTTCCCTTAAGCCCTGACTGTTAAGTGGTATTTATGATGCATGGATGGATAGATGGCTGTTTTCGGTCATGGCCAGCTGGAAAAAGGAATGTTTCTAGCAGTACACAGAAACAGTGTTGCTGCAGTACACATCCTTTCAGTGAATCATTCATTAATTTATTTACCGAACCACTAAATTCTACCAGGGTCACAGGGAAACTGACGCCCTATCTCAGCCCACCCTGGGCAAAAGCAAATTAAAGGCTGCCAGTTGAATAGCCCAGCCCTAAAGGGATTTGTTTCAAAATAATGACCCCCTTTCTTTACATTATCCCTCTTATTACATGGCCAATTACTAAAGAAATTAGTAATTCAACATACATATCAAGTTTAAAATAAATTTATGCACATATTTAAAAATTTTTTTATTTCCTTCAGCTAATTGCACACCCTCACTGGATAGCAACAGTCTGTTATACTCAACAGTGGTGTGATATAGAAGTCAGTGGCCACTGAATATCATGATTGACCAATCAGAACTGAGTATTCACATAAGCCAGGTAATAAATTCCTACGGAGGCATGTTCTGGTGTTTTACTGTGTACTTGGTTGACTTTTGTTCAGTTGCTGAATAAACTCAGTTCCCAAACAGGAGGTTTGAGCTTTGGGAACATTCTGTCAGTAGATTCGACAGAGACAAATGCTACACGCTGTATGATCTTCTCAGCTTAATTGGAAGGCGTCTTCCGTCTCCTCTCATTACTACAGATCTAAAGTGTCCCCCCTGGGCTGTGCAATACAGAATGCCATTCAAAAGTCTTTGCTATGCCTAGAAGTTGCTCGTATCGACTGGCATTGGGATGTTAAATGGTAATTATGACTGCCATACAACCGTAGCAAGTCACGCTTAGTGTTTGAGCTTCTCTACAGCATTGAGTTAAACACAAAAGCTTCACTGAACACCACATCTCTTGGATGAACAGATAAAGGAGTATGGTCCTTATTGATGATAAGAACGGAAATCAAAAGGCTGCAGCTGTCAAGGCAAGAATAGAAAACAAAAGACAAAGAAATACAAGGGGTGGAGGTCCTGGCAGTGAGGTGGTTAGCACTCTTGCCTCACAGCAAAAAAGTCCATGTATGGAGGTTGCATATATTGCTTGCATGGGTTTCATCAGGCACTCTGGTCTCCACCCACAATTCAAAGCCATGCACATTAAGGTACTTGGCTCTTCCAAATTGCCCGGAGGTGTGAATATGAATGTGAATAAATGTTAGTTCTAGAGAACAGAAGAGGGCTTGTATATACCTTGTAATATACAATGCAAAGGAAACCATGAAAGTGGCCCAGTGCATCATGGGTGCAGGATGGGATGATAATAATAGTAAAAATTGCAGAAATGGTATATTGACTAAAAAACAGAGGCTCATAACTTAGAGAAAAAAGCAAGGGAGCATGGATCTAATGACTTGGAAGTATGTTACACTAAGAAATAAAGGGTTTAAGACGGGTATTTATTTGGTTGCAATCCTACATGCGTGGTCACCCTTTCGGAGTGAAGATGAACTCATCCATGGTGTTGAGGAGTAACTGGAAGCTTAAGATCTGACCATCTTCTGCTTGAAGATTGGTAGACCAAATGCATTGAAGTTAAAGCCTATGTTAAAAAATAATGCAAAAGCCACCATATGTAGAATGTAATTACCTTTAAAGGTGCACTGGATGCATGTTGGGACAAAACACACTAAAGAGATTAAAAGTATACATTAGTAAAACAAACCGTACCAGAGTAAACATTTAAAAAGGTTCTATAACTGTTAGATTTGTGCAGGCTTTACTGAGCTTTCCAGCGATTTTCACACGACTAAGCAAAATCAAAAGATATTCGCAGGTATGTCCTCTCAGCTTCATGAATTGGGAATTCACCACTCGGCGATGTTTTCCACTCTTATCTTTACTTTTTCTTTTATCATCATTATTCACACATCTCAGTTTCAACAGCATTACCGACATGAAGCCCACAACACACAACAAACACACAGCTCTGATCACAGCATCCTCCATTCTCTTGTTATTGCTGTTGTATGTCACCCAGAAGTAACATCGCTATGCCAGCTGTCGGCTAGCTTACACCACTTCAGAGTTCCCACTGGTAGTGCAAATGCAAACAGAAAAAAGGACTACGGTTGTTTTTATTTCTCAGGGGAGTGCCCCAGGGGATAGTTAGCCTATAAAACTGCTCGGTCCAAAAGCTCCTAATGTGCAACTAGTACAGGAACAGTTTCCCTCCCTTCTCTTCTGAGTATAAAAAAATGCAGTCTATACTCTTCCAACTTTGAGAAAACCATCAGAGGATATAAATGCAGTGCAAAGTGCAAAGAACTCATTTATTATTAATTATGGAATTTCCCATGTAATAGTCAGACCACTTAGCGGCAGACTCGGTTGCAGAACTTGTGGCCTTCTGTCCCTCTGTATGTCACAAAGTCCCATAATGACCTAAGTTCTATCTCCACAACCACTTATGACAGAAACTTGATTTTAGGTTCATAGGAGAGGTCGTTGGACAGGCTGTTAGAAAAAGGTGGATTTGGTTGCTATGGTAACCATGGTTGCAATGGAAACAATGTCTCCACAACTAATAATGCGGGCAGTGGTGGCTTAGTGGTTAGTACTGATCCGAAGATCAGGGGGTTTAAGCCCCAGTACCACCAAGCTGCAAGGTTCTTAAACCTCAATTGTTCAGTTGTATGAAAAATTATAAATTTAAGTCGCTCTGAATACGGGCGTCTGTCAAATGCTGTAAATATATGATAGAAAGTTGATTTTTTGTTCATCGGAATGGTCTTTCAACCAGACAATTTTGTTTTTAATTAATTTTAAAGAAAAGTATAAGTTTGTCTATGAGTAATTAAGTAGATTTTTGGGTTACAAAAATTGTTGTTTTTTTTTTTAACCACCCTGGGACATCACACCAATAGGTCAGTCCTTTTAAAAATCCCTTTTTGGCAGTGGATGTGCCTCTGCTGGTAGAAGGTATATATTTATTTGTCAAAAACAAAATATAGCACGGTGGCGTAGTAGTTAGCACATTGGCTGTTCCACATTGCCCCTAGGTGTGAGTGTGAATGGCTGTATGTGTTGTCCTGTAATGGTCTTCCGAGCTGTACAGAATGTTCCCCACCTTCACCCAGTGTTGACTGAGATAGGAACCAGCCTCCCCGCAGCCTGAATAGGAATAAGTGATTTGGCAAATGAGTGATTGAGTGACAACCAAAATATAGCCTGATACACTTGGAACCATTCCTGAATTCATCAACAGGTCAAAATGGTCAAATATTCTTGCTGGGTTTTTGCCTTACAAATAAATGCAAAATGGTCAGTCTCTTTTAAAATCTGTTTTAATTATAATTTTTATTTTTATTTTTATAAACCATTCTCAGAGGACTTTAGTTGAGACATCAGCAAAACTGGTACTTTTGGTTGGACACAAATGTTGGTGTATTATATAAAAGTGGCTTTTTGACTGTGATCAGAGTGATATGTGGGAGTGCACTGAAATCCGCGAGAGAGAGAGAGAGAGAGAGAGCAAAAGAGAGAGAAAGAAGGAGAGAGAAAGAGGCAGGGAGAAAATGAGGAACAGAAAAACTAAATTATGCATACGTTATATCATCCATCTTCATTTGTTTGGCTACACAACTCTATGCAACATACAAACTAGCAAATGCACACCATCAGCACAAAACTCCACTCACGTCCAGTACAAGCAACTCTGCTCACCGAGGACGAAAAAAGCTTTTCAACACCCTCGTGGAAAACACTTCATCTTAATGTGTGCATGGCTGATGACTACAGAGACAGTAAACAGAATGAGGCAGACAGTGTGGCTGCTGTCTTTTTGTATCATGTGGGATTATGGAGTCCACATTAGCCGACATGACTAATTTATCTGATATCGCTGCTTACGCATTTAAAGAGATGGAATGGGAGGGATTAGAGGATCTGAACTGCAATACCGGCTTTCTAGAAAGTTTTCCAAGGACACGACTGAAATGAGGAATGTGATCTGTTACACGCTGAACACTTTAATGGGCCAACCTTCGTCCATCATGACCTAATGCATAGTGTTCTTGGAAGACACTGTGTGTCAAAAAAAATTTCTGAAAACATTCTGAGAAGATGTTTCTTGATTAATGACGCCACACCTACCTATACACTATTCTACCCCCATCACACTCAGCCACATTAGTGGGAAGTGCAGTAAAACCACTAAGAACATGATTGGGTCCCCATGGACGCAGGGACATGGTTGAACTTTGGACATGCGTTGTGCAGATGTGGTAGAATCTGGACGCAGTAGGAAATTAATAAGGACATAGTAACTACAGCATTGACGTAATAACAACATAGGTGAAAGCTAGTAAGGACTGTATTGGTGTAGTACAAACACAGTATTGGATGCACCGAGATGTGGTGCAATCGGATTGCTTGTAGTAAGAATGTAGTAGAGACGCATATGACATGGGGCATGTGATCAGTCACATGGTAAGAAATTAGTGGGAAAATATTAAACAAAGTGAGAACCTGGCATGGATGAAGTGAGGATGTAGTATGAACTGGAACACTGCACATTCATCCATTCTCATGGCTGCGTTCACTGAAATTTTCATTCATTCATTTATTTTCTAAGCTGCTTAATCCTAATTAGGGTTGCGGGGAGATGGCGCCCATCTCAGCTGACTCTGGGTGAGGTACATCACACTGATGTTACCACTGGTCATTCATTCATTTTCTGAAGTGCTTAATCCTAATTAGGGTCGCGGGGAGGCTGGCGCCAATCTCAGCCGATTCTGGGCAAGGGCGGGGTACATCACACTGATGTTCCCATTGGTGAAAAAAACAAATCGCCTTATCCATCAAACACAGCATTATCTTCTCATAATTAGGAGAAAAACTAAAATATCTCCAGACTATTTTGATAAAATACAAATTATTAATGGTTTCCTAAATTTGAGAGACCAACCTCTGATGGGTTTTCCAACAATGTGACACATTTCAATTTTCTCATCTGAATTTCAATTGCAAATTGTTTTGCTCTACTGCAGACTTTCTGCCAGTTTCTTTTCCCCCAGAACAATTCTTTATCCTCCAAACCAATTTAATATATTCACCAAGGTTATTATTCATGTATTCATCTTAAAGCATATTATTCACTGACGACTATGAATTATTCAGTTGCTTGGAAAAGCCATGTAGTAATGACAGTGAGTAAGTCTGAACCCACTGATGGCTCTTGGGAGTTTAAGGAGTTAGGATTAGTTTTTGTATCCCAACAACATTGTAAACAAAGAAATAGCATACATGTTTGGGTATTTATTATTCCTCGAGAAAATTCCACCCTGAAGAAGAAGAAGAAGAATCCAGATGCTCAGTCAGATAGGTGTTTAATATGCCACTGAAACGAGCGAGTGTATTCTCTCCATGCATCTGATACAAAAAAAAATAACAGACCGAACAAATAAATAAATAAATAAAACAGGTCATGTTTCATGTATATGAAGCTCCAGTCAGCAGCCCCACTATCATCATATAGCTAATCCCAGCCGTGCTGATATTCAGTACAACAGCATGACATCGAAATTAATATTACTTTTACACCACACTATAAAAAAAGAGTTCATATAATGTAACTAACATTTTTAACATGACGTGGGTACATCTTCTCTATATATTTGCTCTGCAAATGGAAATAAGTCCCAAAGAAGCCATGTTCACTATAAAGCAGGTTGGCCAGTTGGTCAATATGTACATTCTCAAGAAGTATCCTTCCAGTAAAATTTCTTTTCTTTCTTCCTTTTGTCTTCATCTAACAAGCATTCATGCTTTTAAATAAAAGTTATATTGAAAAGAATCATTTGCATGTTAGCTGTTGTTGATGCTGAGACTAGTGTAGCAAAAATATCAAACTAGGAAGTGCCGAGTGATATGTACAATATCCTAGTGCTGTCACTGTGAAATGATTACTCTTGGTCTTCGATTTACATTTACATTTACATTTACATTTACATTTACATCATTTAGCAGACGCTCTTATCCAGAGCGACTTACAGAAGTGCTT
>JAOUQZ010000004.1:3243854-3257785 GCA_028564935.1 Neosilurus hyrtlii
AGTGTTTTGAATTTAATGCGAGCAGCTACAGGAAGCCAATGGAGTGATCGTAGCAGGGGAGTGGTGTGAGAAAATTTGGAAAATTTGGAAGGTCAATTAATCAAATTAGTGGGCTGGAACTCATTGATGTATAGTTAACAGTTATTATCAGCCATGAAAAATATTATTAAGTGAAATAATAATTGTAATATATCCGTATATACACTTCATTTTAAGAAAAACTGCATTTTTATTATTTTAATCAAATTAGCCAATCAGAGCACCCAATCACTCCTATTCACTGGATGCATATATAATAATTACAGATAATCACTTTATGCACTTCATCTATTACTACATTCTATTATCTGATTGGTTATAAAGAAAAGTTTATGGATCTATATTTTTTAGTAAATGATCAATCTAACATAGGAGAAATAAAGATCGGGTCACATAATGTTAATGGACTGATGATGCAACATTAAACTGGCTCAAACCAGTTTCTTCTACAGTAGTAAGAAATGAGAAACTAAAATCTTGAAAATCATACAAATATCAAGTTCAACCTCAACTTCAAATTCAAGAAGCTTTATTGTCATTTCAACCACTTATAGCTGACGTAGTACATAGTGAAACGAAACAGTGTTTCTCCAGGACCCGGTGCTACATAAACATACAACAAGGATCAAATCAAAATTCGTACAACAAAACAACATAGAGCTAGGACCAGTTTTTTTGTCCTAGCCACATAAAGTGCAAAGTGCTGCAAAATGGCAAATCTATGTGCAAACAGTGCAAGACTGTTACAGACAGTACAGTGCAACAACAATACTAAAAAGAAAAAGACAACACAAGAACGAGACACTTAGCGCAGAAAGTGCCGAAAGTGTCAAAAGCACCGAAAGAGAGAGAGAATATATCTCATAACATACAGGATCAATACAACCTCAGAAATACCATAAAGTTTATTAGTAAACGATCAACAGCCAAAGCAATCGAATTGTTATTAAACCATAATAGAGAGAAAAGATAATACTTTTACAATGGAGGATAAACTATAAGTAAAATCTCTCTAATCATACATAACTGCATTAAAATGTTGTTTAAGATTTAATTTAATTAAAAGGTTTAGCCAAAAAAACTAAAACAAACAAACAAACAAAAAAAATACCCTTTTATAATTTCTCTGTAACATGTATCTAAGGATGATCATTTGTTGTGCCACTGGCTATTAGAGAAGTAAAATGAGAAATATGTTGCATTGTGCTTCTGTGTAAGCTGCAATTTGGGTTTGTTGTGAAGCTGAAAGAACCCCGAAGACAACTTAAAGGATTGTTTCAAAGTGTTTCTGGTGAAATCTATTGTGAGGATTATATATTTTACTGTCCCCCAAAAACAAAGCACAGAACTTTTGATTGAAACAGATTGTCAGACGAGATGCTAAGATGATTACACAATTAAAAAGGGGAAAAAGAGATATAACAATCCATCTTTGTCAGATGATTGGTGATATTCTTCAAGTATATTTTGTACTGGAATCTGTTAAAAAAGCCTGAAGGAGACGAGACAATGTTTACATAAAAAGTCATATATTTGCATCCTTAATAAAATTAGAAGAATCTTGAATTTTGAGGTTGATAGAATTCAAATATATCTTTCAAGACAGAGATGTTTACTGAAAACTTTAAATTGAAGAAATCTTTATTTTGGTTTGATTGACTTATGAATAATTTAATAATAAATTGAATTGAAAACTATAGGGTGGCATGGTGGCGTAGGGGTTTGCACGTCTGCCTCACCGAAAGAAGGTTCTGGGTTTGAGGCCTGGGTTTGGAGGTTTCTGTGTAGATTTTACATGTCCTCCCCATGCTTGCGTGGGTTTCCTCTGGGTACTGCGGTTTCCTTCCACACACCAAAGACATGCACATTAGGATAAGTGGCTTTTTCAAATTTTCCATAGGTGTGGGTGTGTTGGACCGGCAATGGCTGTTTAAGGTGTACCCTGCCTTCACCCAGTGTTAGCTGGGATAGGCTCCAGGCTCCCTGCAGCCTAGTAGGGTTAAGCGATATAAATAATAAGATATTATATTATCTTTTATTCTATTATATATATATATATATATCATGCACAGAGATATAGGAAGACAATACCTCGCAAAGGGTGTTTGCAGTAACCAGTCTTTTACATATACTGTAATATTTACTATTACTATTAATATTACTACTAGGATATACTGTGGCAGTGATTGCAGTGACCTGGTGACAGGTGTGTTCCTGGTCATTTTATAAGAAGTCAGGTGATTGAGGTTGGTGAAAGGAATGGTGAAAGGTGTTGTGGGTGTGCTCCGAGGATAATGATGGTGTTGTGTCAAGGAATTTTTAGACTGATAACATTCATAGTCTGTGTCCTAGTGAACCAGTACTATGACTTATCATTATGTAGAGACTTCAAAGCACTTATATAGGTTGCCCTAAATAAACACTTCTGCCAAATGACATAAATGTAAACATAATGACTGTAGGTAGAAACAGGGATTTTCTTTTTTGCTTAAAAGTGACAAAGAAATAATTCTTTAAGATGTATTTAAGTTTTTTTGTTTAAATTTATGAAGGACTCCCCAGAGCAGCTATCAAAGGCCTGCCTGGTGTCTCACTGTCTGTGGTGAGAGGCATGTAAAAGAACCAATGCAGTTGTTGGTAAAGAGTAGGCCACTGGGTTGCCGTCAGCATGTTTCTGCCTTGCGATGGCCTGGTGATTCAGAAAATGAATGAATGAATGAATGAATGTATGAAGGAAATTGGTACTGTAAGTAGATAATGATGTATAAATTTATAATTATATTGGGAAACATCAGAAGAATGCTTTTTAGGTGTATATATTTATGACCCATCACCACAAAATGAGTTTTAATGCACTAAACTGACCGAGTTTTGAGTAGACCGAATTTTTTTAAAAGACTTGTGAATAAATTCATTAAACTTGACATACTTTTTTGCTACATTTTTATATATTATATATGTGCCTAATTCAAAAAGTCAGTTTGGTTCATTAAGACATGCATGTACTGAGTGGAGTTTTAAAGTTTCAGATCATGGTTTCGAATATGAAAAACCAACAGTGAAATAAAAAATTTAAACATTTATTTTCTATAGTTTTGAGATGTGATATTACTTATGCTACTTATGGTTTATGGGAAGAGATACAATGAATCCAAAACCATATCCTATAAAAAAAAAAATTGATGTCACTAATAACTGTTGTTTCTATCTGTCACTCCTTGTCGTAATGATGGGGGCTCAACTTGACCATCATCCTTCATGATAGAAGGTAGACACCTGATAAGATTCCTCTATGTCTTGCATTAAGACTTAACCATAAGTCATTGGCTGTCTTCAAAAGATGACTGAAGACCCACCACTTCACAAAAAACAAAACAAAAAAAAAGCCTTGATAAGTTGCAAGCTCTTAGACCCTGAGTCTAGGAACAGGATATGTATTCTAAGCACTTCTATAAGTTGCTCTGAATAAAAGTGTCTGCCAAATTCTATAAATGTGAATGTAAATGTATCACAGCACTTTTTTTTTATTCTTGTTTATGGCACTGACAGCAAAAATCCAGGGTGTTGCTTTTCCCTCATATTCAGTTTTGTGTTGCAGTGTGAGACTAAAAATATCCATAGGTGCCACAGCCATATTGCTAAAACAACATGTTTGTACATGATCCGAGCTGTCGGAGTTCCTACATTTTAGCAGACTCCTGAAATCAGTATTACTAATAAATGCTGCATGTGGATGAAATCTAGCTGAAACATGCTTTTTTTAAATATAGCTTTTACAGTCAGAAGGAAATTGAAAAATTGTTTGCAGGCCTGACCTCTGGGCATGTCTGAATGGGTCATGTGGATGTGTCTTTGAATGGAAAAAATAGACAAATCTTAAGACATTTTGGACATGTAGTAGGAATAATGCACACAAAAACATTTCCAAAAATATGTTTGTCATCTTAGTTTATGTTAGCCATGCAGCTTGAAATGATGGGTTTCCATCGGCTTGTATTACCCATGATCCTACGCAATTTTGCGTGGCAAAAAATAACCTGTAATTCATTTCATACTATAATGAATAATGCATTTCATACTATGCGCCATTTTTATTCTATCTATTCTTACACAATGGCCTCACAGCCTAACAGAATGACTGAAGGAGAAAGAACACCCTATGTAAACATGTTAGGTGGTGTCTGTAAAGCCAGGTATGTGTGAAAATTGAAGAATATCAGTGACATAGGTGGAAGATCTATATGAGATAAGAAGTGACGAATGGTCCACAGATGTGAATTTCTACCCTAATATTGCCTATCCAGACATAGTGAACTTTAGGGTGAACTCCTAAAGGGTGCCTAGTCTTTGGAAGCTTACAATAATTTTGAAAGTTGAAGCGGTGACAAAAGTAAACAAGCTACTCTAACAGACAAATATGAGGTGATCCCTAACATTCTACATTCCCATTTTTGGAAGCAAAGTACATGAAAGCACATCCAAAATATTAAGACATTCCCCTACTAGGTTTTAAGGAGTAGTGAGAAAGTATGTGCTTACAGTACATAAAGTAGTAAATTCAGTTTGTAGTATAATGAGGATTTGGCCTTGTTTGGTTTTAAGCAGAAATGACTTCCTGAAAGCCTAATTCTGGAACTTCCCCACCTCATTATAAATCAACATTTCATAAATCTTGCTCATAAACATTTTGAACAATGAACAGGTTTATGACTCGACTCAGTTGTGTACCTGTGATAAAGTGGTTGAACACTATAAATGTCTTTTCTCCAGGTCATGGTTAAAGCCTGCCGTGCTGATTTTCATTAGCCAGAGATTCCATTGTTGTGTTGACAACTGTTTGGTCTTCACTCCCTGGTGCTTTATAACTTTTGGAATATCTGTCTTTTTCTGCAGCCTGAACTGATGAGGTATGTACAACCCCACACAGCGCATGTGTGCACTGTGGCTTTAGGCTATTTCCACTTTTAGGATATTTCCAGATGGTGGACACAGGATTTATGTGTTATTCATGACGTCAATGGATACCGATGTGTACCTATTGGAAATCTTGTAAGGTAAGTTCAGGTTAAAGTATATGGGTGTTTAGAGTTGAGGTCATCAGGGACTAGGTTTAAAACTGCAAGGATTTTTTTCAAAGTGTTTTTGGATTATGATTGGCATATCCATTAGGGATTGAGTGTGTGCAAAATATGGAAAGAAGCCTGTAGGACATAAAGTTAGAGTCTTATGGTTGGTCTTCTGGGATTAGGATTAAAGTCTTTGGGAATTTGTCTTGTGATCTAGGTGATTTTAATAAGAGTCTTTTGCCATCTTATAACGCCTACCAGAAATCTTGTTATCTGACTTTGACACGTTGAATCAAAAATTTGATGAATTTGGTGACAATATATTGATTTATTCTTAATAAGATCTTTATTCCAGTTACAGTAATGGTTGATCCAGAGCCTATCCTAGGTGCAAAGTATGACAGGACACTCATACTCATATGTATATATACTTTTGAGCTATTAGCGAGGCTCGCATACCTTTCACAATGGATTTTTAAATTTTTTTATTTTTGGGTACCAAAGTTGAAGAAGCAACAGACACTAGAAGAATATTTTAAACTCCACATTAACAGCAACACAGGGTCAAGTAGGATCAAACCTCAGACCCTCAAGATCAGAGGCAACAACCTTTAACTCACTGCTACAGCACTGTATACACCCATGTTTACGCATTTGTGAATACAGACTTTTTGGACGACATCTTTAGGGAGCCACTATTGCTAAAAGTCAAATTCCTTAACTAAAACAGCTGAACGGTATTCCCTTTATTTATATTAAATCATCTGTTGCCACTGGACTCAATGGGTCTTTGTCATTTTGTACAGTTCATTTGCGGTAAATAAAAAAATGCCATTTAAGCTTTTTAAAATAGCTTCGTAACTGTTACATGTAAATATAACATTTCCAAAATTATACACTGCAAAAACAGTTTGGCTTAATATTCTAAAAATATAATTGGCTATCAGAATATTAACTATAACAACTAATATTTTGGTTCACGGAAACTCAAAGTAACCCATATAAATCAGCTGGTGTTGCCAATCAATATTGCTTGTCACTAGACTGGTAAAAATATCCCTAAGTGAGATGGACTGGTGAGATATCCAGGGTGTACCCCACCTTTGCCTAGAGTTGGCTGAGATAAGCTCCAGCCTCCCTTCAACCCTATAGGATTTAGCATTTCAGCGAATGAATGAATGAATGAATGTATGTATCATGGTTATAAGCTATTGCAGACTACAGTCAGAGAAAACGATGTTCAAAAAGATGCAGGTATCGTCTTTAATAAGTAGAGTCCATAGCTGGATTCCCAGGATATAACATATATACATCTACACATCTCCCTTCTTTTAGCCTTTGGGGGTAATGCGAACCTTAGGCAAATTACACGTCTAAACATGTTAATGTTTAGCTGATAAGGCAACCAGAGTCAGCAGAGACAGTGTGAGACAACCCCCATTTTGGTTAGACACATTTCAGCCATTCATATTGTTTGCATTTCAACCTGTTGTAAAACCTGTTGTTTTTTTTCAGTGTGTGAGGAAAATGATATGGATAATTCAATGGGACTCACCAAGACAATGTAAATTCCACTGGGACATGACTTTGATTAAGTGTATTTTTTATACCTCGGGGGTATTTCTTCAAACTGATATGTGATATGAACATATAGAAATACATTCAGCGAATTAATGGTGGTTTTGGCAACATGCTGTTTACCAATGCTTCGGTTCATCAGTGTAGATGCTCCAGAAGGCAGCATTTATGATTCTCAGAAGCTTGTGGCATTCAGTGATAATTCATTTTGAATGACTCTCCTGTGTGGAGCTCAGCTAGCTGGTGATTCACTGAGATCAGGGTTATAACCCCTCGTCCTCCACTATGTAGCATCTGTACGGTTGATTGATTACTGGTGTCTTAGAGCTTTAACACAGCTGATTATGACACTCACTAAGGGTACTCACCCCTATTTGGGTGGCACTAATGGGACATTTTATTTCCCTTTAAAACAGTACAATGGACACATACATATAGCACCTGAAACTATCATTTATAATATAAAAACTGATATGAGTTTGGGACAAAACTGTTAATCCCAGTTGATTGGCTTGAAAAAATGCTTTGATAATTACATTTGATAGATACATTAAACTAGGGGTTCCCAAGCCTCATCCTGTAGGATCATCTATCCTACACATTTAATGTCTTCCCTGCTCCCAACACCTGATTTAAATAATCTGCTAATTGACAGCCCTTCCTGAGTTTAAGCGAGTGTATTAGCCCATGGAAAACACTACAATATGCAAGACAGGGAGTCTTCCAGGACCAGGGCTGGGAAACACTGCAGTAGATAGCTACATTTTAATTAGCAATTGGTTTACTGACCATGTACATTGCAATTAATTTATAATAATGTTGCATAAGTGACCAAAAAGCAGTTACGAGTGTCCTCAGACCTTTGGCCATGTACTGTATGATAATAAGTTTATATCATGCACTTAATTCTGCTTTAAATCATGAAGCCGTCAGCCTGGTGTTTATTTTGTATGAATTAGAGACCATTATATGGTTCCAGTGACCGCGGGATTTGTATTAGAGTCTGTTAAATACATCTGGGATTAGAATCAAAATAAAATAAAATAAAAAAATTTGGGGTCTGAAGATCAGAGTTGGAGTCTACAGGGTTTGGGTGGCTGAGAATTTGTATGTTAACCCATAAGATTTAAAGATGGAACCTCTTGGGATTATCATCTCAGACGCCTAAAGGACTTTAAACTCTAAAGGGTCTCTAGGAATTAGAATTTAATCCATAGAGATTAAGTTTGGAGCCTTCCAGAATTAGGATTGGACACTAGGGTATTGTAATTTGATCCTGCAAGGTTTAGGGCTAAGGGTAGTGGGGTCCATAGTTTGAAAGGAGTTATATTCAAAGTCTTTTGGAATTAGAATATTTTGGTGTTATAGGTTCTGTTGGAATTAAAGTAGAAGTCTGCAAAAAATTATGATTAGAGTTTTCTAATTTGTCATAGTTTCTTTGGGATTTTTCTTGTGATCTGAGAGATTAAAGTGGCTGTTAGCCTTTTGAAATTAAAGTCTTTTGGGACCTCCCATGGCCTGGCGAGCTGTCCAGGATGTACTCTGCCCTTGCCCAGAGTTGGCTGAGATGGGCTCCAGCCTCCGCATGACCCTAATTAGGATTAAGAGGCTCAGAAAATGAATGGATGAATCTTTTGAGATTAGGTTTGTGATTTGAGGGATTCGGGTCGAAAGATGCAGGGATTGGGGTTGGAGAATGTGGGTATTAGAGTTGGAGGATATGGGATTTAGAGTTGGCTCCTGCATGGTTAAGGCTGAGGTTTGTGGGGACTATGTTAGGATCTAAATTAGTGTTGGAGGCTGTAGGGATGTAGGGAGTAGGGTTGGAGTCTGTGGGAATTAGGATAAGAAGCCTGTGGGAACTAGGTTAAGGTGGGATTGGAGCCTTTGGGCATTGAAACTGTTCCAGAGCTCTTAGTGTTATAATGTCAGTATCGGCTTTATGACTATTCATTAGCCTGGTAAAACTAGCATTATCTTAATGATGAGAAAATGTTGGAGAGGAAACGTTTTTTAAAAACATGGGGGCACTTTACACTTTGTTACCCCTGAAATCCAGTCAAGTGATGCAATAACTGCTCCACTCTAATGCATTTGAGTCCCCCTATGAAGACACACTGCCAAACCTCTTCCTTAGTAGCCCGAAGGAAAATCAAATTAAAGGTAAAGGCTATCGAATCATGACATAATTGCCTTTTTGTAGCTTAATTCACTGGGTTGAAACACGATGCCTTGATGGTCTGAGATAACCCAATCATGTCGGGGCTGTAACAGCACCTTCAAATAGCTTTAGAGTAAATGAGAACTAAATCGATGTAGAACAGGCACCAGAGTTCTGACTCTTGATGGTTTAATAATTCAGACATGCATTTACTGCAATCCGAGTGTGTGAACAATTGAACAATTGTGCCTGACCATCTCAGGGCTTTCAGACATGCATGTATTAATTACTTTGTTTAATTACATATTTGCATTTAATTACTGCTTTGGGTATAAGGTACATCGATTTATATGCATCTTCAGGTTGGAAAGGTAACACATCTATCCTGTTGATGATTATCTTCCTGTAACAGTATGCAAGTCTTTTCATGTTATCTGCATATCAGGACGAAAAAAATAAACCCACAGCGGCTGCTGCTAACATATGAGCAAAAGCAGTTTTTCTCCAACCCTTTTCAGTTTTTGAGGTTGTGAATTCCCTTTGGTAAAGAGAGGAAAGGTTTGTAGACGCTGTGCAAATTGAGGTCACTAAACAATACGGATCAGCGGCAAGTAAAATTCAGAGCCGCCCAGGGAGCAACCGAGTGAGAGGCGAGTGCTAATGAAGACACTGATGGGGTCAGGAAAAGTCAGACTTTGACAAGGCACATGAGGACAGAGAGGTGCACGAGAGCTATTGTCAGGTTTTACATCAATATTCAATCATGCAGGCCAAAAAGGTGCACGACCGCAAACAATGGCAAATTCATGCACTTCTTGTAGTACACTTATATGGCTGAATAAAGCCGTCAGTTTGACATGACGTCAAGTATTCAGTCTGTAAACCTGGCTACTCAATGTCTGAAGCATTGACTTTAAAATACATACAGCTTCATGCATTTCCTGTCAGTCAATCTGTCAGAGTAACACAGTGCAGGAGTATTTTTAGATCCAGAAAAAAATACTTAGAGATTCAAAAAAACATCAAGAGAACCAGCAATGGAAGGTGAAATCATCACTGTCTCATGCTCCATGTACCGTCTGATCCGCGATGTCACAGTCCATTAGGTAATACGATGCTAATGCCTTCTCTCTGCACCATCCTCACCATCCATTTTCTTATAATAGTCTTCTTTTTATAGAATCAATTTCTTCTACTGTGTGACTAATCACTCGAAGGGTCATTTTTTGTTCCATGAAGAAAGCGATCTTATGAAGGCTGTGTTTAAAAGTGTAGTCCTAGACTGGGTTTATATGATTTATTTATATATTTAGCTGATTGGCTGTGTTTCAAAACAAAAATGAAACAGAAACTTCACTTTAGGCGCCGCACCACCCTTGTCTCAGTAAGAAGGTCTTATTATGTAATCATTTTTATCCCAGATTATATTCTTCAAAAATATTCCACCACAGTCTTGAATTCTCAATTCTGATTGGTTAGAAAATGTTTAAAGTAACATGCTCACTGCAGCAGATGTGGTATTGTTTTTATAATAAGTGAAAACAGTAACTTTGGTAATAAACAGTGGTTTCTGGAAGTGTCCCTGAGCCCATCCAGTGATTTCAATGACGGAATTAAAAAAAAAAAAGCTTATCATGTCACATGGGGTCCTGAAGATTACAGGCATTCAGTATTACTATCTGGCCTTGTCCCTTGCATACAAGAATTTCTCCAGATTCTCTGAATCTTTTGTTGATATTATGTACTGTGGATGATGAGTTACTGAAAGTCTTCACAATTATACATTGAGGAACTTTAAAGAGGTTGCTGCCATTAAATTCAAAATGAGCTAATATTTTTGTATGAAATAGTAAATGGTCTAACTTTCAAAGTTTCTGTGATTTATTGAGATTAATATATGGGTTTATAAGATTTGTAATGTACCCAGCATTTTAACTTTTTTGGAATTGGGGTTGTACAAAAGGTTGAAAATTGTTCTATTTATAGTTACATTTGATGTCATCTTATAACTTTTGTCTAGTATATCTGCTATAACCAATAAATCCTTCACCAGCATTTTTATTTGTCTTACAAGGCAAAAATTATTTTTCCATGTCAGAAAAGTAAAAAAAACAACAAAAAAACAAATCAAAACCAGAGCTTAGATACTGGAGATGCGATCCACAGAGGCTATATAAATGCTTCTTTACAGGAAACATCACCATGGAAACAGTGGAAACATATTCTGAAGTCCATTTAACAGTAATACCTTCTGACAAATGGGATTCAAGAATTCAACAGCACTGTTGTATAAAAGCCTTAAAATATTTTTTGACTTCCATAAGGAAAAAATGGAAAAAGGTCATTTGAACTGATTAATGGGTTTTTAATTTCTATTGATATCACCAGTATGTTTGAAGTAATTACCATCTAATAAATCCTGTGCTTGCACACGTTTACAGACATTAGGGAAAATGTCCAGTTGTTCAGTGTGACCTTGTGAATGCTCTTTGTGCTGTTAAAGCGCTGCAGGTCCTGATGTGAGGGAAAATCTCTTTTCTTCCATCGCTGAGATCTGCTTTACACTTCAAAAGCAGACGAGACCGAGTCAGAGACAGGGAGGCTACCAGACTCCAATCTGATTTAATTAAATCTGAAGAAAAGGAGAAATCAATCGCAATGAAAGCCTTGTTAGGCTATAACTCCAGGTCTCTGGGCTGGCGAGCACCTCACTGCTTGGACTTTTGTGCTTCATCAATGTTAAGGATTTAGGCCACACTTTGATGGTCTTTTGCTGAGCATTTTCTCTTACCCTCCCTCTCTCCCTCCATTCTCTGTCTCTTTTTACTGAACATTAAATGCTGCGGTATACAAAGCTCTATTCTGGCTTTAAGTGTTGCCTGCAAGCCCCTTCTCTCACAGACCAAGTTGCTTATCAAGCTTTTTTTCTCTCGTTTAAAATCAATTTTTCGCTAAACAATTTTCAGCTTGTTTTTCAGGCCTACATTTTTACAAAAGAGAAATATAGAGGATGTATTAATACATACTGAACGTGGTATCTGTTATGCATTCAAGAGAGCACTCACTGACTCATACTCAGTCATAACAAATACTCTGGTTATGCCAAACTCCAGCTTGTGCACAGTATGTTGCAGCTCTAAAAAAAAGACAACATGGCATGACAGCAATCTGGACGTATTTCATGATTAATGGTGGCAATCAAAGTCAAGTGTCAAGGCTTCTCTGTGAAAATGTTAAAAGAAAGAATGACAGTATCTTCCTGCTATACAAGTAATTGATAAAGCATTTCAAACAGAAAACTCAGCATGTGGAGGTTACCCTTACCTACCAAACAATGTTGCAGCAAAAATAAAATAAAATGATGCTAAATAAGTGCCAAGCTAGTATGTTTTTCTTGACAATCACCTGGTTGTAGGCATTAAAGATGCCAGATTACAGTGCAATAGAGACAAAAAAAAACCTTCTTTACTTTACTACCTAACTACTGTGCAAGCTGTCATCAGAAAGAACAAATCTACTGGTCTCTGGACATGAAAACACTCATGCACACATTAAACTATTTAAACTAGTGAAACATAAACAGAGTAAAAGGGGATGGCTTACCTTTTCTTTACATCAAGATTGATCCTGTCAGTGTTCTACATTAACAGTATATCTATCAGCACTCGTTTTGAAGGAGCAGTGGTGGCTCAGTGGTTAAAGCTCTGAGTTACTGAACAGACGTTTGGAGGTTCAAGCATCGTTCCCACCAATCTGCCACTGTTGGGCCCTTGAACAAGGCCCTTAACTTTCATCTGCTTAGCTATGCAAAAGAGATAAAACATAAGTTGCTCTGGGTAAGGGCATCTGCCAAATGCCATAAATGTATAATGTAAAGTTTTATGTTCTCTATCAAAGATTTGTGACCTTGCACTAACCTTCATCTTTGACCCTGACATTCCAAAATCAAATCATCAATTGGACTCAGGTAGGGTAGTATTCCCACCAAGTTTGGTGAAAATCCGTGCATGGGTGTGGTCAGAGTTTTGTTCACAAACAAACAAATGCCGGTGATTACAATAATGCTGCCAAAAGTCCATAATGTGTGGAGGAAAAAAGATGAGGCATATTTTGTTTGTTGCTTCCACATATGACATGGGGATATGGAAAAACTGCAAAATGTGGTTTCAAAGGGATCATTAGAAGTAAATCTGCGAAGGTTTTGCTGTATAGAGAGCTAGCGGGTAATGGTCACTTGCTTTCAGCTCAAAAACAGATACTTGGATTCTGGGAAAGGTGAGGTGAACCATTGATTGCTAAATACAACAAAATATGTAGGTTACTCATTAAGAATTAAAAAAACCCAAAACCTAAATTCATACTTGGTCTAAAATAGATACTAATAATGCATCCATAGTCATTTGTGGCAGAGATGATATATGTGTAGATATTTCTAAAACCGAACTGTGTTTCAACACTTACTTGCTTGGTCTCCAAAAGAAAAAAGTCTCCTTTTTATAATGTACAAACTTTGGCATATAATTTTAAGGCATGTCTGGAGAGTCGTTTGCAGTAATGGGTCGCTTGGAGTTAATTGCTGACTGATGTAAGACTTGCTGCTGTTGATGGCGATACGAGGAAAGCCATTAACTCACTGACTCTGTGCATTAGAGCAAAGGCAAGTCTGGATTCTTGCCAGTGTATCATTGCAGAATAATGAAACAAGATCCTTTCCAAAAGACTTTTATGTAGCTAGATTGTGAATATGTGCAGTAATTAGGGACTTTTGTGCCTGTGTATGAGCACACACTGAACATGGGAAGGTCTCCAGCCTTTCTGAACATTTTAGCAGTGCTGATTGTAATAAAATAAGTGCCATACAGACTTCTTACTTTTAATTGTGATTTGTTAAAAACACAAACCCTTGAGAGATACATGGAATTTATTCATTTACCATGCAGGTCACTCATTCATATTAGCTAAATTCTCAACACATCTTTCAGTATGATGGAATTGAATTGTTTATTTATTTATTCATAGCTGTGAACCTCTCTCTCTCTCTCTCTCTCTCACACACACACACACACACACACACACAAACACACACA
>JAOUQZ010000004.1:3258611-3270060 GCA_028564935.1 Neosilurus hyrtlii
TGTGTGTGTGTGTGTGTGTGTGTGTGTGTGTGTGTGTGTGTGTGTGTGTGTGTGTGTGTGTGTTGACCCTGCAATGTCTGGCAAGCCGTTCAGGGTGTAACCCGCCTTTACCCCGCCTTTGCCTGGCTGGGATTATCTTCAGCCTCCCCTTGACCCTAATAAAGGGTAAAAAGGTTTAGGAAATAACATGACATGAATATCAGCACATGGATGTGACATAACCAGTGTTTCCAGATTCCAGAACGATTGTTAATGTGAAATAATTGTATTATTAAAAATACAAAAACAAATCAAAGATGACTGACTATGAATTAAAAAAGAAAAACATGGCATTATAAACTAAGCACAGTGTTTTAGTGCTTTCATTTATATATTTCATTTCTTTGTTTATTATTGGCTGTAGTTTCTTAGTTCCTTCAACAGGATTTTTAAATGTTTTCATTTTAATTTAAAATCTTTGGTTTTGATTTGGTTTTTGTTTGTTTGGTTTTTAATAGTTTTGCTTAAATTTATGATTTGCCTGTTATTTTTTTACTTGTTTGTTTTTCATTACCTGTGTTTTTAGTCAGGCTTTCGATTTTTTTTGTTAGCAGGATTACCCAAAAAAGTTTTGACAGGATTTTTATGACATTTCTACTTTGTTGGGACTTTACTTAGATTCTCCATTAGACCTTGAAGATAATCCAGATCAAATTCTGGATGCAGGATATTTTTTATGATTCTTTAACATTATGAAATAGGGTGATTTTGTAATTTTGCTTGGGATTACTGAACTCGGCAGAGGTTTGCGCTTCCTAAAGCTCTTGTGATTTTGTTTTGTTTGGTTTACAATGGTTTTATTTTGTTAGTTAGGGTTTTTATGTTTTCATGCATACTTTGCATATCATCAGCTTAAATTAAGGGCAGAAATTGGAGGTTAAAAAATCAGGAGAAAAAACTAACCCAACCACCTGCAAGGCTGCCATCCACAAACTCATCAAGAATTTATCAACCAAGAACAAGAGCAGCATGCTCGCTTTAACAGCGACTCAGAATCAACAACACACACATCAAATTTTGATCTGGTGCCTGTGGTGATAAGATGCAGCTGACAAGAAAAAGTTTTACTTTGTTTATGGCAGGTTTACTAGATGTGATGTATCAGCTACTTTATATTGCTATGAGTATCAAAAGTTTCAGACAGCTCAAAGAACTAAACTGATGGAGAAACATTTTAGACAGTACACTGTAAAAAGCATCATGGGAGGATGGATGCAAAAAGAAGGACAAACTGATAAAAAGGGATAAATAAAAGTGGCAGTGAAAAACTACATATTGTAGAATAAACAACATACCGCACATAGCACTAGTCTGCTAAAATATTTGCTTATCTCTTACAGAATTACATTACTGAACAAACATCAGGGACATTTTACTACAGAACATAAAGCAGGTATTACGTTAAAGAGATGTGTTGTGGGAGACTAAAGAAAGAAATACATCAGTTTGAAATATGCAAAATACACGTTTATTTAAAACACTGTATTATACATTTTGTGCTAATAAATAATATCTTGTCAGTGGTTAAATTTAAAACTACCTAGGAGAAGATGGTGAGGGGTGGGGGTGGGGTGGCACAATCAAGAATCAGCATTATTTCACACAGATAACCATTATTTCCAATGTCCAATTACTTTTTATATGTTTTAACTTTCTTCTTGGCGATATTTTAACTAATTATTACAAACCTCCACAAACTGCCCCAGAGACCATTATATTTTTTAAGCAAAAGGTCATCAAACCAAATATTGACCTTCTTTCATTTATTACTGTTAAATGTGTTTTCTTTTTTTTTTTTCATGTGGGATTTTGCATTTTTAATTATACATAAATTATGAATAAATAAATATGAATGATGTTATTTCATCCATATCTGTTGCCTTCATGTCCATTTCACAGCCCCCGAGTACCACTCAGTCAGAGTGCTCCACTCTGTAGCAACAGTAACACTATGACAGTATGACAGTAATTGCATCAATACACAAGACTTTCTTCCTTTTTTTTTCAGTTCTAGTACATTACTGTGTATTCTGTTAAACTTTATTGTCCTCTATTGTATACAAAATATTATATGATTTTATAACTCAGTTCATTTTAGTACTTGTTTTTAATTAAATAGTTATGGTATTTAGTGGTCTATTATTTATTTATAAAAGGCCATTGTTAAGCATTACACAACGTCGCTATGGAGCACATCATTAGCAAAAACAAACATTTATTTTATCCCCTTTAAGTGAATATTATGTAAGTAGCCATATAATACAAAGGATTTTGTACAGCAAGCCAGTCATTAATGCAAAAGTAAATCCCTTCACAAGACACCTCCGCTGCACACTGGGATCTTGAACACTCTGTCTGAGTTTATGTAGCGATAATGACGGGCTCGCTGGATATTATCCCTTACATAAAATATCTTTCAAGATTCACTTTATTATTCCCTGTAATCATTGCATAATCCATAATCAGTAGGCATGCAATGCTAATCATGCAAGATGGAGAAAAAGAGTGCCCATTCAGATGCCCATTTTTTAAGTAAGAAAGTAAAATCAGTGGATTAAGAAACAGTGAATGCCTCATGTAAAATCACCTGGTTTTGGTATTATACATGTTGTGCTAACTAAACATGATAATTTACTCTTTCAGCAAATGTGTGTGTTTGATTAAGTTTCCATGCTTTCCAGAACTGCATCATCAGAAATGCTGTATACCAGTGGCTCAGCAAACAGCCAGGCTCATTTGTATAGCCCTCAAGCCAGATGCAGGCTCTCTGTTTTCCATTTTCCATTGGCATTTGCAGCTGCAGTAAACTGGCCTGGACACCTCATTTAAAACCACACGCCTGCACTGCCTTGAGCGCAAACAGAATGGAGTGTGTGAGGGATACCTAAGGGGAGAATTAAATGCAGGATCTTGCTGAAGGTCCATAAACCTCACAAGACATCAATCAACTTGACAGTTTGTCACTACTTAATATGTGACACTCTGTTTGTCTAAAATGTCACCTTTTCTTTTGTTTTATTTGAATACTTGTAATGGGGAAGTGTATATTTAAGCTTCCACAAAGGTTTAGGTCGAGATGAGACCTGACAAATGATTTCCCCTCATGCTGACTGCACAAGATATGATTTTAGCCCTTATTTCACTCTGACAGATTAAAACCAGCTTTATCCTGTATGAGCTCGATCTTGCTGTAGCAGCAAAAAAAAATCACACATGGGAAAAGGATTCTTTGAAAAAAAAATAGGGTGCTTAAAACTTTTGCACAGTACTATATATACACACACACATTGGGGGTGTGTGTTTGGGGGGGGGGGGGGGGGGGGGGGGTGGGGGGGTGAAAGCACCTTCCCTTCCTCTGCCTTCATGGCTGAAGTACCATTGAGCATGGTACCTAAACCCCAACTGCTCTACGGGCGCCCCAATGTGTGTGGCAGCCCACTACTCCGAGTGTGTGTGCTCAATGTTTACGTGTGTGCGTGCAAATTTGGATGGTTTGAGCGCAGAGGCAATAATTTCCCTTGTGGGATTAATACAGTATAGCAAAATCAATAAATTAATCAATTAATAAATAAAAGCACAGGGAGAACATGCAAACTCCACACAGAAACACCTGAGCCCCGGACTCAAATCCAAGACTTTCTTGCTGTGAGGCGGACGTGCTAACAACTATGCCCCCCACATGACCCCTATGTCACCCCCCACAACCTCTTAGCTTGGAGAAACTATCTGATGTGTCAAGTGGTTTTTAGGAAATGGCAAAAAATAAAATTACACACCACATGATTTCTGGTGATGTACCAGTAGATGCGGCTATTAACTACCTTAACCCCCAGCTATTTTTTCTTTCCAGAAGAGTCGCTCTTCACTGCTGGCAGTGTCAGTATTTCCTACAGTTTTTTTTCTTGTTTATCTTTTAATGTTATTTCCATACAAAACAATTTAAAACCAGCAAGAGAAATGGTCTAACAGTCTCTGCAGTTTGGAAAAATGCTTCAATAAACACTTCTAAATGAGAAAGAAGGTTGCCAACTAGTTGTTTATGATATAATTGTATAATAAACAGCAGTTTTTTTTTCATGAAAAAGGCAGATTTGGGGATAGATGAGAAAAAGAACCTGAGACTACCAAGTGGCACAGCGACAAGAGTTCACAGAGCTCGTACGTTCAAGCCTTGGTTGGGTACAGAGTTCCTTGGCTGAGCCAATGATGGCTAATTGGCCAAGCTCACAGGGAGGGAGGGATAGCATTCTTGTCACTCACATGCAACACCAACCGATCGTGAGCCTAATGTCTACTATGGTGCAGATAGTGCTTTCCTCCAAGTGTGTTCCAATGAATATGCATGTGCACCTGCATCATGTGCCTCAGAGGAAGGATGTCCCCGTCCACCCTGGTTGGTATCTGTCATGTGATAAGTCTCATTTGATACTGAGGAACTGGCTATGAATAAATTAGAATCAAAGCAGTTAAAAAGAGGGGAAAACAGAATGCAAGTCATGTCATATGACATAATAGAGTACAGCGATACTTAGCGTTAGTTTTCTGCAAAAAGTTTCCTTAGTGATTACTTTTGAGAAGACGGACCAGTCAGTTTTTTCTAAATGTAGATTCTTGGTGAAATACTTAGAGCTGTGATAGTATAAGACTCAATGCATATCAGCCCTATAATTTCTACATATACAGATTAAATTTGACAGCTTCCCAGATAGCCAAGTCACATGCAAATGTCTTGCATTTACATCCATTTAAAAAAGTGCAATATCTCCTCTGCTATAATTTGAGCTTTTTAGAGCTGAAATTGGGGTCAGGTGGTTGCAGTGTGTGTGTCATTCCATGTTTATTGGCTCTTTCTATTTTTTTTCCTCAGTGCTGCATAAACTGAAGCATCAAGGTGGTTTTAAATCCTGAGAGCGATGTCACTGTGGCAATGAAATTTCGCATAAGTAATTTGGTCAATAAAAAAAACTTAGTAGGAGTCAACACCCAAGCAGTCTAGTTTAGAATGCAATAAATTAATAAACATGAAGAAGAAGTTGATAAGCACATTTACTATGAACTCATGCTGAGGGGACAAATTGGATTAGAAATGGAGGTAAAACAAATAGAAATAAGAAATAAGAGCAGATAAGGTTGTTTATTTCTTGCTCACTGCAGTTCAGCAGTGCACTGGATAGAAACACTAAAAGGTATAATACATGAAATACATTTGTACAATAGGCTGAGGTAGAAAGGCAGCTCATATTTGACACATACATTTGCCTAGATGGCATGAAAAGCACAGGTTTATTTCCATCATGGTGTCTCCATCAGGGTTGTGGGGGAAGCACGAACCAATCCCCTTTGCCTTTGGGTGTGAGGCGGGGTTACATCCTGAACATGTTGCCAGGCTGTTTCAGGGCTAACACAGACATAAACAATCATACATGCACACTCACACCTATGCGCATGCAATATAGAGTAACCAGATGACCTAATATGCAAATCTTTGGAGTGTTGGAGGAAACCAGAGTGCCCTGAGGAAATCAATGCAAGCCTCGAGAGAAAATGTAAACTCCATGTAGAACGGACCTTAACCAAGATTAGCACCTTGAACCTTCTTGATGTGAGGGGACAATGCGAGCCACTGTGCCCCCAGTTAAAATCCAAAACTAAAACCAGTAAAAAAATGAAATTTAATAATAGAAACTAAAAACACATGGTGCTGAGGAGAAAAGAGAGTGCTGAGAGTGCTACAGGCAAGACAAACAAAGCAGCAGATTATACACTTGGATTACGGCAGAACTAAACACAAGTGATACAAACTCGACATAATGAGACTAATCCTGAGGGATGGATGCTAACTGGTGCTGAGTGCATCTGAGATCACCAATCTGACAGAGAGCCAACAGCAAAGTATGCATTTGTGAATAGGAAAATGTTGTGGTGTGGAATATGAAGGAGTTGGGTGTTTTAAAAGTTATATAAAAAAAAGTTCTCTGGTTGAAGAAGTTTTTTTTATTTATTTATATCTAAAGTTCATGCCCCATTTGAGCAGTGCACCATAACATTTAATTAGGCTTATGATTTACACCCCCACTTCACAAACCTCTATACAGAACACCAGGCAATAAGGAATTTCTGGAAAACAGCACTATATACTCATGAAAAATTAATTTTCATCTTTTTTTTTTTTTGCAGACTCGGCAGCAAAGCAATTTTCCAGGATCATTTTCCACACGCTCCACTCTAAATAGTTATAATGATGAAAAATTCAATTACGCTGCAGTGCACAAATGTTCCTCTCTTTAAACTACTCAGGCAAGTGCTATCCACATTACGGATTCATTTTTCTAATACAGCAAGAAATACATTGAACAGTCATTCTGCCCAGGTCTGGAACATGCTCCACACAGAAAGGCCCTTGGCCCAGATTAGAACCTCAGACCTCAACCTCGCTGTAAGGTGCAGTACTAATCTGAGTCACTGTGACTCCAATAAGGATGCAAGTGGGGAAAATTCTACTGACATGCAAAGAAAACACACAATGAACAAGACTATGTAATAACAGGAGGTTGTCAGGCAGTGTAGTGATTTCTGAGGCAGTGCAGGTGGACTTGTAATGGAATTCTCTGTGGGGTGGAGGGGTATCGGGATGTCCTCAGTCAACCCAGAGCAAAATCCTCAGCTGAATAAGGGGGCAGGGAAACATCCTCACTGGAGTAAGGAGGCAGAGCAATATTCATAATCACATAGCCAGGTGATAGGTGGGCATCATGGCTGGGATTATCAAGGCCTGTTCTGATGGATTTTGGAGGCAGTCTCACATAAAAATGTAGGCAGATAATATATGTACTTGTCTGAGAAAGGTGAGCATCTGGGCTGCATACATCTCAGCCATCATTTTTATTAGCAGTAACTGAGATGGCAGTCGCTGTTCCCTGTACAGTTGTACCTCCAGGGAAATCTACAGTAACATCCAGCAGGTTATGTTTACCTCACGGTACCTTCACGGATGCAGTAGTTGAATTAGTTTAGTGCTTGACCTGTGGTAAATTTCAGCATGACCAAACTTTCCATGAATGGAAGTCACACTCCCCTAGAAAGCAAGTTAGCTCCCCGGCTCTCGTGTATTCTGACAGAAGTACCCAGAACACTTACTGTATAAGCTTTTGGAAGCTGAAAAAAATCAGCTACATCCATAATAGGTCTAACATTTTGGTAGGGACTTGTAGAGGTGCTCATATAAAATGGAGAGAGACAAAGTGGAAAACTGTTCTGTGGTCAGAAAAATGGAAATGTGAAATTCTTTCTGGGAAAACATGGATGGCACACCCTCCAGACCAAAGAGGAGACGGACCATCCAGCTTTTTATTGAGACTTAGTTCAAAAGTCTGCATCTCTGGAAACTGTGCTCTCAGATAATGATTTCTGGAAGTCTTTCTGAGCCTATACAGTCATTTACATTTACATTTATGACATTTGGCAGACACCCTTATCCACAGGGACTTACATCAATCTTTTTTTTTCCTACAACTGAATGATTGAAGGTTGAGGGCTTTGCTCATGTTCCTAACAGTGGCAGCTTGGTGGTACTGGAGCTTGAGGCCCTGACCTTCGAATCACTAATCCACAGCCTTCTTGGTCAGAGATTTTCTAGAACAGATCATGGGCATTCAATATTAATTTTCAGCCCTGTCCCTTATGTACAAAGATTTAACCAGATTCTTGCAAATTTTAGATGATATTTTGAAGATATTGCAGATTAAGCTATTTTTACATTGAGGAACGTTAATCTGAAATTGTTCGACAATTTAAAGATGGAGTTTTTGCAGATAATTGAACCTCTGCCCAGATGTACTTTTTATACCCAAGCATTTTAATGACCTGTAAACAATTAAGTAAATTAGTTCCTCTAGCTGTTTCTTTTTAGTACTACTTACATTTCCAACTATTTGCTGCCCCGGTCCTAACTTTTTTGACATTTTAAATATCATGCTCATTAAACCAAAACGTGGATTAGGCGCAAACAGTCATGTGATGTAATCAGATGAGATGCAGTGGGTGATGGGAGTCGATATCTTACACTATATCCGGTATAACCATGAAACAGAGCTGCTGCTATTATTTAAAAAAAAACATCTATATCATAATTGAGAATTTAACAATGCTGCAGCATAAAATATTCCATATAGAACAAACAGATTTGAAAGTTAAAGAAATTTATATTGTGTTTTCAGCATCTATACACCTAAAGAATAGATGTACTCTGCTCATCCTGCACATTCTTTAATGAGTTTGAGCTTTTATGGTTAACTAAATTCTAGCTCTTTTCATTTTGCCCCAGGGTTCTGAATAGCCACCGGAAGTGCTGACACTTTCGTATTCCAATGGTCCAAAAAATAAATAAATAAAATAGAATAAAATAAAATAAAATATAACAAAATTCCAAATACCACTGAGCCTTTCAAATGCAGAAACGTAGTCGTAAGGGCACTCAAGTGGTTGAAGAGAGCAATATTGTCCTCAAGGCACACATAGTGAAGCAGCTGGATTAGATCGGCTTGCTAACGCAGCAATGTTCCACTTCTTATGTTTGCAAATGGAGCGTAATGCTGCCTATTCGGTGTGCATGCAGCTAAACTATTCGTTAAACCCACTATCACATCTAATTACAAGCTAATAGAATCCCTGTACAGAGATTTGGGGGAGGATTAATTTTTTTAATTTTAAAAATTTAAAAAGAGAAGAATCAGTGAAATTTTCACAGCCAGTGTGTTTCTGGAAAGGCCATGTGCCCAAAGTGGAACAATAGTGCTGTGGTTAGCACTTTCACATCACAGAAGGTTATGGATTTGATTCTCGGGCAAAAATCTTATAGTGTGGTGCTGACATGTTCTCCCCATTATTGCATGGTGTCCTTCAGGTATTCGGGTTTCCTCCTGCAGTCCAAAGCCATGCACATTAGGTCTGCTGGCTACTCTGAATTGCCCAATATGTATGCTTGTAAATGTTAGGTTATGTTTTACCTCCAGTTTGTGTTTAGAAGGATTACACAAAAAGTAATGCATATTTTCATGACATTTCTATCAGAGCTGGGATTTTTAAATGGTCTGAATCAATTGTCTTGATCCAATAATGTTTTAAAGGATTCTTTAATATTGTGAGATAGGATGGCTTTTCAGAAGAGTTATATTTCAGCAGGTCCAGCAGGGGGTGCTTTGTAAATTCTGTTATTTTTTTTTTCTTGCCAGAGGTTTACACTCTCCAAGTGCTCTTATCTGGGTCTGTGTTAGGTTTGCAGTGAGCTAGCGACCTGTTTAGGGTGTACCCTGCCTTTTGCCCAAAGTCAGCGGGGATTGGATCCAGCTCCCCCTGTGACCCTAAGAGTATAAGCAGTGTAGATGATGGACCAAATACAGTATACAGAAAGCAAATAAAATAAAATAAAAACATTAACATAAAATGTGTGAGTATGGTTCATGTGTGTCAACCTGCATATTTAAAGATCCATCAGTTACTTAAAGTAAGACTTCCTTAATTAACTGGACTACACCAATACCCATAATGGATGTGCAATGTAGCAATGTAAGCATTTTATTCTGCCTTGCAGGGCACTATGCATTGATCAAAGTATAGCGGAGCAAGGTTCCAGCCCAGGGGCCAAAGATTTACTAATCTATCCCTGACTACGGATCATATAGTCAGATCTTATTTGTGAGCTGAATTGATTGCCCTGACTTACTGAAATTCCTGTGAATATACTGAATCCATTCGGTACGTCCATTCATCCAGCCATCCATCCATCATTCATTCAATATCTACACTGCCTTCCCAGTAGGGTAGCAGGTGGGAGCTGGAGCCAGTCCCAGCCGTCTTTGGGTGAGAGGTTGCTATTGCAGGACTAGATGGAACACTGTCCTTCCAAATAACATTTGCTTAGTGTTTTGACGATGGTGATGGGGTGCAATTTCAACACGTCCTTCTAAAAGCTCATATTCTTCTGGTGAGTGTGAAGGGCATATTATCACTTATTATGATTTTTATTTTCATCACGCTAAACAGTAAGTCATCATCCCCCTGGGAACGGGAGACTCTTCTGAAAGAGACCATGCGAAAAGGGCGAATATGTGATAAATACGGTTTAATTCGATATTTAATGAAGATCCTCTAGATTTTAGATAGCTGGGGTGATAGGTATGTGTTTAATTTTCTGCAGCCCTCCAACCTTGTTGAGTAACACTGAAATCCGCTGTTGCACATTGTATAATAGCTTTCAGGCTCTGATCACGGCCCATCCATTTAGCTAAATGGAACTCATGTTATGTGGGCCGGTGAACTGTCACTGATCTCCCTGAGAGCTGAAGCTTGGCCAATTGCATTAGTCTAACTTACTGACAGCCTGTCAGCAGGGTAATTTATAAAGGGCCATGCTTCCACTCAAAAGGTTTCAAAATGATAATAAAAAGAAAGGTAAAGGTTTACATGACAATCGGACATTACCTGTTTGGCTCTTCCATTATAATTGGGCTAACAATTCTTAATCAGTAGGTTTACTGGTTTATGTCCAACTAATTAATACAATGATTTTTTCCAACATAAACCCATACTGCAATCATATTAAGAAGTTTACCCAGCTAACACGCAATGCAATCTGAACATTGTGACAATGTAAAACCATATTGTTTACTGAGACCATCTACATGCACAGTATTGTTTTAATGTTGCCAGAATGTCACGCACACATCCAGACCCCAGTACAGTGCCATCTAGCATTGGAAAAGGACTGTGCACATCTGTACTAGGGTTGTCCTTGAACAATTTGAACCATGCAGGTACTGAAAATGAAACCACAGTACAGATGCAAACAGTCCTTGCAAGTTAATGTTACTGTAACATCTTCTCACAATGTTTTTGAGACATTTACTGAAAATGTTACCTGCAACATTTTACCAACTTTTTTGGGAGTCTACAAATAATGTTATAGCAACTTCTGAGTGACGTTGTAGCAACTTTGTTAAAACACAAACTGCTAGCTGGGCAGTGTGATATTTTATTTTGTAAGAGTTCATTTAATCATCATGTCAAGATAAAGGCATAAGTTAGAAAATTATAAATGTTTCAATGTTATAATAAGGAATTCAGCTCAAGAAGGTCTTTGTAAGATTGTAATATGCGGCGCGCTGTTAGCAGCTAGTGTGCACATGGTTCAGGAGTTCAAAACTAGTTTTAGAGTGTACAACACACTATATGAAATGATCATCTTGTAATGGTTATGTACACTTTAAAACTAGTTTAGAAACCCCCAACCCCACGTGCATGCTAGCCCATAACAGTGTGCGACATTAGGACATAAGCAGCCTCCAAGTAGGAAGTGGGAAATGAAAGATGACGTTATTCTATGAGCCGCTTACCTGGGTCATGCGAGTTCCGA
>JAOUQZ010000004.1:3270160-3294904 GCA_028564935.1 Neosilurus hyrtlii
ACAATATATATATATATATATATATATATATATATATATATATATATATATATCATTCAACATTTAATCAGAAATAAGCTTAAACATTCATGAGAATATCAGGTTAAAGATAAACTATAGCTCTATTTAGACTGGATTCATTTGACATGGTGACCTGGAGTACTTCCATCATTTTGACATTTTGTGGTCTGCCATGCTCAAACTTTTTTGAAGAGAGGAAATTACAGAGCAAATTTCCTCCTTTCTTATTATTATTATTTTTTTTTTACAGTTAAGATCATTTCAGACCTGTCCTAATGAATATCCTGGGAATTTTGCAAGCAGATCATTTAGTCATTTAGCATGCACCTTCTATCCATATTTTTATTTAATTTTGTTTATTTATAAGAACGACTCACATTAGTCAACATTTTTGTGTAAGTGCCAGTGTTAGCCAGCTGGCTAAGTTTCAACTGCACTCCTCTGGCAAGATGTTTTGAAAACCATTACATTTACATTATGTTTAGGGAAAAAAAACATGCAAGATGGCAAAAGAGGTCAGTAGTTAGCACTGTCGCATCATAGTCAGTAAGTCTAGGTTTTGAATCTTGGCTAAAGGCCTTTCTGTATGGAGTCTGCATGTTTAAATTTACATTTATAGCATGTAGTATACGCCCTTATCCAAAGGTACATACATTTTAATCTAATTTGACAACTGAGCAATTGAAAGATATGGGGCTTGCTCAGTGGCCCAACAGTGGCAGCTTGGTGGTCCTGTGGCTTGAACAACCCCAAAATTCTGATCAGTAATCCAGAGCCTTAAAGTGAAAGTCTTTCAAACTGTCCTCTTACACATATACATGTGCATGTTTTTATTATCATGTGGTTTTTACTTACATTTTTGAAGTAACAATCTGTTAAAATCTCTTTAATAGTTTGCATTATCTGGTTTGAAAAGGCTGCCGTTTTACTCTCATGTGTGTTTTAAATCGAAAGTATAGGATGTGAATTTGTCAGTTCATGTAAGGCAAGTTAATGACAATAATACCAGTATACATATATTAAACTGAAACATCAAATATACCCACTCACTTCATGTTACAAAACATTAAAACAAGCATGTACTTGTACATGTGAAAGAAAAGTATTCATCACCATGAGTTTGTATGGAAATTAGTTGGTAAAAACATGAGGTGATCATGTGACTTTCCACATTTTACTGTACCCCCACCCCACAATCCCCCCTTGGAACTACATTTTCTACCTATACATGTTTTTCCTGTGTTTGCATTGAGTTCCTTCAGGTACTCCAGTTTTCTCCCACAGTCTTATATATGTGCTAGCTCTGTGATAGACTGGTGACCTGTTCAGGGTGTACCCCACCTCTCGTATACTGGCAGGTGGGATTGGCTCCAGCTTCCCCTATGACCCTAATAGATAAGTGTTATAGATGATGGATGGATGGATGGATATTGAACCAGAGAGATATATGCTTTGGAGAAGTAGCATGCAAGCGAGCTAAAGTTCAATGCATTTTTATAAACTTGGCATGTGGTTTACTGGGTTCATTCCAAGAACTATTGTCAGGATCTAGAGCATGGATCAATACACAAAGTCAAACAAGGAAAATCCATAATCTAAGACAAGCAAGGAAAGGCCAGAACCAAGAAATACAAAAAAAAAAAAAAAAACACTGGCTCAAACTTAAGCACACAAAGCACTAAGACAATGAATCAGCAGGGCATATAAAGACACAGGAAGACAGAACAGGTGCCAACATTGGGGAACCCACTACTAATGACAGGATGAGCGGTAGAAACTAGAGAGCATTATCAGGAAGTATTACCCTTTAGAAATGAGCTCCACAAATCAACATGATCATACATTACATAATTACTTGCTTTTCTTTTTTTAAAAAAAACAAGCCAGCAAGAAGCATTTTTTTAAATGTGATCCTGATGCAAGTGTTTTACAGCAGAGGAGACCTGTAAAAAAAACTTGCAGTGAATTGATCATTTCAACCATACTTTTTATTATTCATAGAACGGAAATAATATTACACCTAAGATCCCTGCACCATCATAAACATTTGCCAGTGTTGTAAAATCTCAAGACTGATGGTGTCTGGAGACATTTTAATGATATTATCCAGTATTGTGACATGAACAAGCTGTAAATCTTATTAATCCTGCTTCCTTGAAGCAGGTTCAATTAAGTTGGGTGTTACAAAATATTCAGCAACACACATTCAGAGAGAGGTATGGTATAAAATATGCTAAGCAGGAGTTATACATGTAGTTAAAAAACATTATTCCGTGTAGATAATGCTTGAATTAAAACGACACTCATGGTTTGTTACAGTCAGGACATTCTTGCTGTGAGGTCAATATGTTAACCACTATACTACCGTTCCACTAGAATAAAATATGAGTATAAATATTATATTATAATAGTAAAGTTCTTACCTGTAAAAGCACAATAAATATTAATGTTCCAGGTAACACTTTCAATAAATGTCTCAGAAACATTGTGGGAAGATGTAACAGTAGCATTAATTTGCAAGGACATGTGTACTTTGGTTTCCTTTTTGATTAATTCCTCAGTTATAAATCTAAGATCCCAAACTAAATACTGTAAAGCTGCCCGTTGCTTTAGTGTCATTTCCGATATAATTTATTTATATTACACATATTACATGTAGTTGGATGAGACACAAATAAATAAATAAATAAATACAATATATCATGAATAAATAATATCAATGGACTATTCCATAAGTGGAGTGATTGCTTCAAAATAAAGTAAATATGAAAGTATTGGAGAATCAAAATGATGGCAGTCACAGTCTATAAAAATCCTATCATCACCATGAAATCCTCAATCATATCGGCTTTTCAGTCTGACAACCTCCAATCAACTCTTCTCTCTCTTGAGTTCACTTGCTTTATAAGAGTAGCTCTTACAGTATCTGCTCCATGCTCTTTTGAAACATGTCTGACTGTCAGGTGAAGTGGTGAATAAGAAGGACTGATGCGTTTGTTAAGTCCTTAATCATCATATAGAAGAGGAATGAAGCAGCTTCAAGTGGTGACCTGCTGCTCCGGAGCTCAATTCTGCTTAAAAAAAGTCGACTTTATGAGAATCCACTAGCCTGAAACATTAAAGGTCCTTGAGCTTCTTCATGCAAATCTGTATTGACATCCTAATTTCATCCAAGAAAAACTCTGGCTGTGCCTGGAAGCTGGAAACAGTTGGCGGGAAAGAAAGTGATACAGTCTGGTTATTTTTAATACATCTTCAGACCTGAAACATCTTTCAGTCCAGTTCAAGGAATCCAATTTTCCTTCAACTGCTTCACTACAGAGCTGCACACTCACGCGATACAGCTGCAGTATGCACAGTGTTACACTAACATCCTGTTTTATAGATTTACAATAAATTACAGCCTTGCACTGATTGCATTCTACAACGTTTTACTTAGAAATAACGTTTTAGAATAACTTCTGGAAATCATCCAGTCACTCACTCACTCACTCTTTCAATCATTGATTCACTCATTTACAACAACAACAACAACAATAATAATAATAGCAGTTACAGATAATCATAAAAATAATAACTGATTAAAAATTAGGCCAATATAAATAGATTAGTTAAACTAATAAGTTAAGTAAAACTAAATAAAAGTACTGCGATGGCCTGGAGAGCTGTCCAGGGTGTACTCTGCGCTCGCCCAGAGTGGGCTGAGATGGGCGGCAGCCTCCCCGCGACCCTAATTAGGATTAAGCAGTTCTGAGAATGAATGAATGAATGAATGAATAATGGTATATTCTCATTAAAATATCAGTATAAAACTAATATAAGAACAATATGTTAGAAATATAATAGAACAAAAGCTGGTAAAATCCTTTATTTAACTTTTTTAAACCCTACATTATAATGTGAAAAATGTCATGGTTTTCATTGATGGATTTTAATTTTTTTACATTCATTATTTAAATTATTTTTTTAAAACAGAGAAGTATTCGGTAAAAAGGTAAGAAATAATTTAATTTATTGTACATATTATTACAGTGCAATACAGTGATTTTACAAATGAAATTTGAGTGAAGGTACTATTCATTCTTTTATTTTAATTAATTTTCAATCAATTTCATTTATTTTCTGAACCGCTTAATCCTAATTAGGGTCGTGGGGAGGCTGGCGCCCATCTCAGCCAACTCTGGGCGAGGGCAGGGTACATCCCGGACAGCTCACCAGGCCATTGCAAGGCAGGTACTATACAGTATAATAATAATAATAATAATAATAATAATAATAATAATAATAATAATAATAATAATAATAATATAGCGTATCACTGTAATACAAGTAAATATTGATATAAATAAACATGTTTAAAATCAGAATTCAACAACTGCAGCACTTTAATGGAACTTGCTCTTATTACTTCTAAACTAAATGTTATATTTTACATAAAAAAAAAAAAATCAAAGTTCATTCGAATCCGATATCTTGGACTACATTCCTTTGAAGTGTTCGCCTTTATACAGTAAAATTCCACACAGCAGTGTGAACCCAATGACATTTCCCTCATTCACACTGAGCCGACCTTCAGATTGTGTTTTTCTCCCCAGCTATTAACCAACAGTGTGTCTTTGATGGATTTTATGATCCTGATTCGCCTCCTTGCTCTCCGTTTCTTCACTGGATTACTGAGTTTCTGCCCTTTACAATGCCTCATCCACCTGCAGTGCATCTGATCTGTTTACCCTCTGAACCAGCGTGTCTCAATCCTGAACACACTTCAGTCAGAATTACCGGGTTACAGGTGCATTGGGATTGTTAAAGACACAAAAATCTAGACTGGTTGGTAGGGTGGCAGGTGGGAGGGACTGCTCTTTATTCTGGGTTTTGTGTTTTCGAAAGGCCTGTTGGTAAGCGATGACCTTCTGGATATCATTGTGTGGGAAAAGGCTTGAGGTTGAAACTTACAGACCTTACACAGAAGGAAACAAAACACCACTACATGCAGCTAAAAGGATAAAAAGAAACAAAAGAAACAACAGTTATACACAAGTGCTTTCCTTGTAAGCTTGAGTGCACTAGTGTTTTTCAGAACCGCGATAGAATTCACAATGTCACATCAAATCAGGGTGGAGAATACTTGAATAATTATATTTCAATTCAATTCAGTTTTATTTGTATAACGCTTTTTACAACTGACATTGTCACAAAGCAGCTTTACATAGTAAAAGTAATTTAAAAAGGAATTTAAGCATTTTTTCTGTAACCCCCTACACAACCCTAATGAGCAAGCCCGCGGCAACAGTGGCAAGGAAAAACTCCCTCAGTTGTCATGAGGAAGAAACCTTGAGAGGAACCAGGCTCAAAAGAGAAATCCATCGTCATTTGGGTGAAAACGTAAAAAATACAAACCATATAAGCGAAACTTCATTACAGTCCAATAGGTAGTCCGGTTGGTTATACCACAACTGTAAGTCCTAAATAATTGTAGCAAGAGAGTGAAGGGCTTCCAAAATGAGAACTCCAGCCAGCATCAGCACACCCGGACAGACCACAGGACTCAGAAATCAGAAGGATCAGGAGGATCAGGGTCACCGGCATCCCAAAAGAGGCATGTGTACCTCAGCAAAAACACTGAATTGAATTGATTTTACTTTGTTACTATTATTGAGTGTTGGTTTGTTATTTGTTTGATCTCAGTAAAATTTAAATCGAATAGTCGAATATAGTTTCAAGAATAAATTGTTCCATTTCTATCTACATCTTTATTATTTCTTATATGTTATTTTTTTTATTTCATAATAATCTATTGGACATGTTAAATAGACACATCATGCATGAAGGTGATTTGTATATATTACACAGAAATGGTGTGATCTGATTGCTACAGTGGGATAATTATCTACCAAAGGTGAAGTGGGTGTTACTGAATGGTTTATAGAAGTAACTTACAGTACAGGGTCATGTGTAGCACAGGCTTAAAAAAAAAAAAGATATTTAAGAATAAGAACCATGTACATGTTGCTGTAATGAAGCTTTCTGTAAAGAAACTTTTGTTGAACTTTAATTGAAGGCCTTGGGATGAAAGACACAGGGGATGGAGAAGAAAGCCAAGCTGTTATTTTATTAGTGAGTTTTCAAGACTGCACCTTTCAGCTCCCTCAGTGCAAACACACAAACTAAAATCAAAATGTAATACAAATCAATTTCAGTGTGCTGTTGTTGGGTATAAAGTTCAGATCAGCTCAGGTCAGGTTAGCACTGATACAGTAAGCTCAGACTGTCTCTCTGTCAGTTTGTCTGAGAGTCTCAGTGAAGAAAAAAAATTCTTTGGAACCAGTCAGATTCAGTCAGAAGAGCTTACAACATACAGTTTACAATCAAATATCAAGTTACTCATTAAAGCAAAGATTCACTGTTTACACTATTCAAAATTAATGTCTAATCTATATTTTATTATAGATAAATCTATTCTAAATCTAATATTTTATAGATTATTAATTATAAATTAGGTAGAATGCATATGATCAATTAATGTGTATATAATATAATATTTTTAATTTATATTATTAATTCTCACAAGGATTGTGGCACTGATGGAGACTATGATCTTAGTAATAAATTTCCATAAACCCCATAGTCCAAAGACATGCAAATTAGACTAACTGGCTGTTCCAAATTGCCAAATTGTTCCAAATTGCAGATCGGGGTGTACTCTGTCTTCGTCTAGTGTTGGGTGAGATAGGCTCCAGGCTCCCAGTGACCCAAAAGGTATTAAGCAGTTTGACAAATAAGTGAGAAGATAGTGGGAAAAAAGTACAAAAAGTGCTGTTCTTTGGTGGCAGATTTAGGGTTTGGTGGCAGATTTCCTGTTTAGGGTTGCAAGGAAGCTGCAGCTAATCCCAGCTGCGAAAGTCGCATGGCTAAATATGGTATTAAATTAATTTAAATGTGCTTTGACTGAACAATACTCAACTTTGGGGTAGTAACAGGAAGTCTTCTTCACTGTTCCACAAAGTCCTTTATTATTTTCGAATTTTTATTATTTTTGTTCCTCGGATATAATAATAAAATTAATATTAGAGTAATATTTCCAATATATTGTACAAATATGAATTTTACACTATATGCATGAAAATCCCTGTCAGTCTTGGTCATTTTGATGCCCTTTTCTGGATTAACACCACCTTTTTAAACTATGAATGAAAATCCTGCACAAATGTGGCCACCACCTGCGGAGGAGAGATCACACTTCTTCATTCTTCACCAGTTTCCATGGTAATGCCTCTACTAAGGGTTGAAGAGTATTCTTGCTGAATGTAGTGTAAAGTTTGCAGATTTTTTTTAAATAAAAGGAAACTACTGAAATTTTAATTGCTAATTTCTAAAATTAGAAAATTCTGATGAAAGATATAAAGTCAATAATGAAATGTTTTTAGCACTCATGTGTGAGAAGGCTCTGGGTTCGAATCTTGGTCAAGGGCAACTCTGTGTGGAGTTTGCATGTTTTCTCAGTGCTTGTGTGGATTTCTTCCTGATGCTCTGGTTTTTCTCCTACAGACTAAGGACATGTACAGCACATTAAGTCAACTAGGTGCATTTAAATGGTAGTTTCTGTCTGTGTTACTGCTCCAGTAGACTGGAGACCTGTTCAGGGTGCAACCCTGCCTCTCATCCAATCACAGCTGGGATTGGCTTCAGCTAACATGCAGCCCGGAACGATGTGATATAGCCGATGGATGGATGACTGGATGGATAAACGGATGGATTAAAGTTAGTATCTCACTTCTAAAACTTCTGGATTTCAAAGTTCTCATGGAATACAATAACTTATATTTTCCCTCAAGTAAATCACTCAAATCTTATTCTAATCCCTAAGAATTTCATGGTAACACTTTAGTCCTATAGAGAACTCTAATTTCAAGGGAATGCATCCATTTGTTTTATTTATTTATTTTTTTACAGAAGAAGTGTTATGGCTCTCTCCTCTCAAGTGCATTATACAGTCCCAGGGAGTCCTGGCTCTATCTGATGCTTTCAGCCAGAGAGTTCTTATAGAAAACCAGTATATACTTATACCCAGATTTGATCTGGGTGACTTTCTTTCAGTAGATGTTTTGGGAACACACTCACACCAAACTAATATTTTTTTACTTTTTATGTATAAGGAGTTCCCGTCTGTCTAAACAAACAAACAAACAAACAAACAAACAAAGAGATACATGCCTAAATAAATAAACAAACAAACAAACAAACCCACAGAATCCTCCCTGGTTATACACAGTGTGATGATAATACAAACTGTATGCTGCATTAGGTAGCCTCAAGATTTAGTCTAATTTTATCTTTTAGAGTTGCTAGCCAATCTTACAGCTGACTAGTCATGAGTTACAAGGTAAAAGGAAGTTTTAAAAATTGGGGTGAGAAGAGGATCAATCATAAAGTAGTAGCTAACTAAGTAAGTAAAGCAAAAGCCAACTTACAATCCAAGAGTTATACAAATTTGTTGTTAGTTGTGTTAGCTATAAATAACACAAAATGGTTAGGTTCGGAGAGAAATACTGGGTATTTGAATATCTAGCTCACTAATGAGCAAAAAACTAAAATATCAGCATGCAAAAAGCCATGCTAATAAGAATGACCCCCCAAAAAACCCTCCCACATTTCAGTTAAATGACAAAGAAATTTAAAGATAATCAAATTATTATTTTCATACATGTAAATTCATTCAATATAGTTTTGTACATAATGATTTGCATTTTTGAAAATCAAGAACACATACAGTACATACGGGATCCGTACTCCTTTTATACGCCCGCACCGAGTAAGTAGCACGACAACTAGGGGTTTTGCAATGACAGACACTCAAGGGACGTACTGTCATTGTACTGGTGGCAAGCCTCAAAAGTACTACAAAAGTACTCCACACTTGCTATTTTGTGCAGCCTGCAAGACATAAGCACATCACACTTTCTACCTATATGGTCACACGACACAAGTGGCAAAACTCCAGCAATATTTGGGAGATTGTGAAACGTGTAGCATTGTATAAGGGACAAAGGCAGCTGTCGCCATATCGTCGAAATGACTGAGGATGTTGTACCTCTATGGGCAGATAATAGAAGCTAAGGAGTGGTATGAAGCGAGTCAGGAGTGATTATCACGTGCTAACCACGTGTGTCTCACACGTGACCTGTATTGCTGGCACACTAATTGCAAGTCACACACTCTCCACACGCACTAAAGACACACTGAGTACGAGCATCAGACATAGGCTTTCCATGGGCTAATAACGCAATTTTCCCCACACCTTGAGCAAGTCAGGCATCCAAACCATACAAACTGACAAGTACTCTATCTGTATTCTTTCCCAGACTCTGTCCTGGATTACTGTTCCCAGCTGCGAGCTAATACACACTGCGAACCTTGAGTATCCAAAACACGTACGGTGGGTAGTGAGTTAGGCTTAAGGTCTATTGGTAGCCCAACCCCAACTTGAGCACCTTGAGATTGAAAAACTCGATGTGTGGTTTCAGCAAGATGGTGCTACGGCACACACAGCTCAAAGATATTTGAAAGTGCTGAGGGAAATGTTTCCGGATCAGGTGATCTCGCTACATAACGATGTTGGGTGGCCTGTTCCCCTGACCTACCTTAATTAATGAGTGTATACTCATCAACTCCAAACTCTTAAAGCCCTTAAAGTTGTTATTCAGCAGGAGATACCCGCTGGTCCACGCAACATGAACAGACGAGCCATAAACATGATGTTTAAAAACTTTATTGAATGAAGGTACCTGTATGCAAATAATAAATTGATTATATTTCTTTTTTTTCCCATTTGCCTTTGAAATATGGGAGGTTTTATTGGATCACCTTGTTAAATTTATTTTAATATTAGGTTCTCCACTGTATTGGCTAAAATACTGTCCTAGTAAGTAATGAGAGGGCAGATAAGATCATTTGTTTAAATTGAAATGCTTACATTTAGTAAATTGTACAAAGCTCTATTTAAAGAAATGTAATGATACAACCAGAACCATAACTGAAAAAGCATGAATAGTAATAAGGTCAAATGATTAAGAGATAAAAATGGATTATCAGCTTTCTGATGTACTGTGAGTCACAATGTTCTGCTATAAAAATACAGTGGTAGAAATCAGCTTTGCCGCCCTTAGGGCTTCTCTAAAATATTCTTGGATTCCATCCTTTAAGGCCTGACGGAGGTGCTGAAGGTGTTTGCAGCTTGATGGCAGTTTCTTTCGCTTGTCCTGCAGCTGTTAATGGGTTGGCAGTAGATAACATGCATGCACAGGCAACTACCCCAGGAGAACTGAAGACCATGGCAACAAGCTTTAAACTGCAGAATTGTACTCAGTTTAAAAAAAAAAAAGGTGTGTGTGGGGAGGGGGGGGGGTGTTACGATGGTGTAGTGGTTCGCACGTCTGCCTCACAGCAAAAAAGTCGTGGGTTCGATTCCTGGGCTGGGCAAGGGCATTTCTTGTGGAGTTTGCATGTTTTCCCAATGATTCCTGAAGGGTTTCCTCCAGGTATGTCAGTTTCCTCCCACAGTCCAAAGACACGCATATTAGGCTATTTGGCTGTTCCAAATTGCCCTTAGATGTGTGTGTGTTGACCTTGGGCTGGTGAGCTGTTCGGGGTGTACCATACCTTCACCCAGTGTCAGCTGAGATAAGCTCCAGCCTCCCTGCCCCCTAAGGAGGATTAAGAGGTCAGTGAGAGAATTATTACAGTTTATTCCTCGTGACTGTCTTGAACTATTGACTATAGCGGCCCCATGATAGCCAGCAGTAATGCTCCATTTTTTGGCATCTACAAGCTTTCTAAAGAAGTGCACAAAGTGTACGAAATTACTGCAAACTACGCATAGAAAGCTCTGTGCATATTTGTATCCTTCTTAAGCCTTAAGAAGAATAAAAAAAACCTTTGTAGAAAATTCACCACACCACACTGATGTTGATGATTTTCCTAAAACAGCCTCCTCTCAAGAGTTTTATTGCTTACATGATGGACATGCTGGTTTTATTCTGCATTTCACAAATATGTTCCAAAAACTCTGGAAGTTCTGGGAGCATGACACCTATGATGTTCTGGACAAAACAGCAGGCAGTTCTTAATGGTCCACCTTTAAGTCAGTTTCATCTTCTTATTCATCACTGTGGATGGAGTTATCTGGCTCTTTTTCGTCTGAAAGGCTATCAGAAGGGTTGAGTCACCATCAGCAGCTGTCCTAATAACCTTTTCCATGATGTGGTGCTCTGAGTGCCTTTCCACTAATACATGGACATCAAACATGCTGGAGCCTGCAATCCAAATACCTGACAGGAAATCGAGTGATGGAGGCTACGTGGTCAGAGGGATTCAACATTTTTGATTATATGTTGTTTCTGTGGTCTCAGCTACATATTGTTTTACGCAAACATGGCTGTGATGTCTGAGGAAAAATCCTGTATACATCTTGATTCTTTTTGAAAGAACCAGCTAATAATGCAAAAAAGAAATTAAATGAAATTATTTTATAAATTAATAATTTATACCGCTACCTTATATGGTAACAACTGACAGCTAATTAGTGAAGAAATTTAGTAAACAAGCTTAAGAGGGCAATATTAAGAGTGGTGATTAACCATATCTCCAGCATTAACCCTTTATATATTTCACTTCATCATCCTCTGTTTGATGAAGAATATGGCTGGTTTTAGCAGTTTTATCAGACGCCAGTGTTTTAAGCCACTCTGGCGTTTAGCCGAGAATGTTTGACAATAAGTAATCAGTGTGCGCTACATTACTTTAATTTCTAACTTTGTTTCATAAATAGTGTATCTTGGGTAAAATGACTGTCCATTCCCATTCTTCTTTTGTTCTTTCATGTGTCTTAGCTTGTAGCAATGTGAGCATTTTAAATGTTAGCTTTTCAAGCATAAAACTAGAAGAAATAAAAGAAGCTTTAAATTGCAAACACAACTGTGTTATTTAAGTACAACGTCTGAGGGAACTAATAGGCCACATGAGGCAGAACATTTCTACATGCATCTCTTGTATTGTAATTCTTCATCCTGATTATGCCACTCATAGGTTTTTCCTTTTTATGTAACTTCCTGAACAAAAGATTTGCCATCAGGGGTCACGGACACTCATGTAAAGGATTAAGCAGATGGTTTCAGAAAGATGTTGTGTAAGATTTCATTTTACTATCAAGAGATAACGCTGTATTTCATGTTTACTTAATATCCCTGGTAAATGATATCATATATAATGAAATTGGCCCCATTAAGCTCTATTCAGATTGGATTAATGTTACATGGAGAAGTGGGATAATTATTCCTGGAGTATCTTTGGGATTTTATTCCCATCCAAATTCATCATATCATTTAAATGGCACAGTGTTTCACACTGTCATCTCATAGCAAGAAGGTACTAGCTTTGAATCTCAGCTAAGAGCCTTTCTGTGTGGAGCGTGCACATGCTCCTTGCTTGTATATTTACTCTGGTGTCCTCCTACAGTCTAAATAGATGTATTGTATATTAGGTCAATTGGTGACTCTAAATTATCTATAGGTGTGAAGGGTGTATGGTTGTTTATGTTCATATGTTTGATAGACTGGTGACCTGATCAGGGTGTAATATAGGCTCTCACTCGTTGGCCCCGAACTCCCCCCATGACCCTGGCAGATAAGCAGTACAGATAAATAAGGAGTAATATTCTATTTTATTTTATTGAACTTACAGGATATTAAAAAACTTGCGTTCTGATTGGCCAATCTACTACTAGTACAGTCCCTACTAATTCTAGCTGGCCACAACAAAAGCAATACAACTGGTGGAGAGGCCATTGTAACCAATATGGGGCAAACAGAGAATGACTCCATTCGCAGCTAATCACTTATGGTTAGCATGACCACTATCACTACCTGGCCAGCTCCATTTATTCTAGACTTACTCCATGAAATGCCACAAAATTTGGAATGAACCAGCCTCCGTTGCGTGGCATTGCCTGACCAGCAGAGATAGAAAAATAGAAAAATAAGTCATAAAAATTTGCTTTTATTATGTTCCTGTGTAGTATACTATAACAAATGTTCGCCTAAGGCTCAGTGGATAATATGCACCATGCCTTCAGTGAATAAGTGTTATACAGCACTATATACAGCATAAATGCCTTGTGAGATGCAGTTGCAAAATTGAATGATTAAATAATGATACTTACACTACTACTACTACTACTACTACTAATAATAATAATAATAATAATAATAATAATAATATTTTGAAAAAAATAAAAACCAAAGTGCCATAAAATAAAAAATATTACATTTACAAACATTAAAAGCATTGGTATAGCCAGACTTAACACTCCAAAAGTCCAATGCAGACCAGATGATTGAAATTGCTGTATTATTCCAGTAGACATTTTATTCAAAAGGCCAGTTTGAGTGGGTGGATTATTAGAGAAAAAGTCAATGCAAGTGAGTCATTGTAAAATTGAACGGTGCTCTTTGAATGATAAAGACCCCAGGTTAAATGAGCTTCTATTTTTTCTTTCACTCTAAGATAAAAGAGCCTGTGACAAAACTGCTGTGCAGCATGAATTATTCAGACGTGTTCCTTAAAATTACAATGCAAAAAAGCAATACTGCATACATCACTGGAAGAACAATGGCAGGAACAAGGATTTGCTTAAGAGTCCACTTTTCTGGGCAGTCAATATACAAAGATGGTACATACACATACAATAGAGTAAACATGTCACACTGGACAGCATGTCACACTGGACTGAATAGTTTTCTCTATTCAAAGACAAAATGCATCAACATTTAAACAGGAAAAGTTACACGTATTCAGACTCAGGTTACGCACACCTGTCAGTCGGTTATATGGGCTTTCCTTAAGATAATTTAATCACTCATTCATTTTCTGAACTGCTTAATCCTATTTGGGGTCACAGGAAGGCTGGCACCCATCTCAACTGACTCTGGGCGAGAGCAAAGTATACCCTGGACAGCTCGCCAGGCCATCACAGGGTAGAAACGTGCTGATGGCAACTCAGTGGCCTACTCTTTACGAATGGGTCCTGGATTTAAGTCCTCTGCTCAGAGAGGGCGTTTCAGTGTGGAATTTGCATGTTCTTCCCATGCTTGTGTGGGTTTATTCTGGATGCTCTGGTTTCTTCACACAATCCAAAGACATGCACATTAGGCTAATAGGCTGATCCAAATTGCCCCTAGATGAAAGTGTGACTGGGTGTGACTGCAATGGACTGGGGAGCTGCTCAGAATGTACCCTGCCTTCACACAGCCTCCTTGTGTCCCTTGTGGGATTGAGTGGTTCGGCAAATGAATGAATGAATAAAAGCAAAGACCACCTTGGGTGCATAATTCTCTAATAGCACACAAGGTCTGAATACTAACATGCACAATGTATTATTCAGTGTTAGTGCAAGACAAAAAGACAGACAGTTCTCAATAAATTGCTGCAAAGACATAGCTGGTGAGGTCACCGTGCTTTGTGTTTATCCGGATCATTGTCTCTCTGTGAATGTTGTTCTTTCTGCTGGGTTTTAGGAGGCTGTCAGGATTTTAATGTCATAATGTCAATTCAATGTGATGCCACACACTGGTGAGACAATTAAACTTGGCTACAGTCAGAACTTTAAGAGGCGAGGCTTCCAAAAACCACACACAGAGTTGATAGCACTGCATGCATTCTGTCAAAACCATTACTCTGCTCTGGTATATGATGAAGACAGACATTCCAGTTCTCTGCCAGCTAAAGCCGCACTGGTGATCCATGAGAGTAGGAGAGACTGTCAGAACACATCCCCATGGCGTACAATGTGAGGCCGAATTTATTTTGTGTATCTGTTCTGCTCCGATGACAACAGCAATTCTTCAAGCTCAACTTGAATGTCATGGCATCTAGCAGGGAGGCAGAGATTCACGGCGCTAGCAGGTAAACAAACATGAGCCAAACGATGCTTAAAATGCCAGGTGGCATCAACAGAGAAAAACACTTTTGTAAAACCTCACCTGCCATCTGGAACGGACTCTGTCAGCAATTTCAGTCATGGCTAGGGCAACTTCTGTTATTTCAGAGTGAAGTGACTGCATATCATTTCACAGCTGACACTGAAGATAACATTGCTGTCACATTAAACTCTGCTGGTGACTCTGGAGGATTATGCATTGTCAAGAAGACACTTCATCTGCATGTAACTGCTGTCTTTATTTACATGCTCATGTAAATTCCACTTCATGATTCATTGTGACAACTTTAAAGGAATGAAAACTACTTGAAGCACAGTAACTCTGTATCTTCATATAGTACTGTTTGTCATGCACCTAGCAATTTATGTGCTTGTGCTAGTTAGAACTGTGTGTGGAGTCACTCTGTGTAACTCAGATAGTTGGCGATTTTTGAAACGGTATGTATGATGGAGTATGATGGTAGTGACGGTCATACTATAAAAGGTATCGGTTTAGAAGTTGACCGGTGTGTATAGATGAAGAGCTGAGAGACAGAGTCAAGGACTAAAAGACCACCACATTGCATCTTGTCACATCATCAAAGGATTCTGCTCTGAATTCCATTTTCCCAGCTCCCTACAAATATGGCTGCGTCAGACTACACTTTCCCACACCATACATTAGAACCATGGCTGGGACTACCATGGCCATTCCATGACCATTCAGCCAGACTTTGGGAACATTCTCTTGCAAAAATATGGGCGAAGGAAATAATCACTTGTCTGAGAAACATAAACAGCTACGATGCATATATTGCAGCTTTCGGCAGTAACTGCGATGCATACGTTGCTGTTTCACATACATTTTTACCACTAAGGAAATCTATCGTAACATCGGATAGGTCATGTATGCCTCACAGATGCCTTCACGGTTACGGTAATTGAATTGATCCAACGCTTGCCTTACAGTAATTTTCAACAAGAACAAAACTTGGAATGGAAACCACATCCTCCTGTGTCTCAAGGTAGCTCCCCAGCTGACATGTATTCCAGTGGATGTTCACTGAACACTTACAGGATAATGCTGTTTGACTCCAAGAAGGCAAAAAAAAAAAAAAAAACATAAACATACCATAAAGTCATTTCATCTATTTGAGTCCGAGGCTTATAGACTTGCATTGCTTCATTCCCGGTTAGTGGCAAATCCCACCTGACTTTGGGCAAGAGGCAAGGGTTACATCTTGAACATGTCACCAGTCTACTGTATGGCCAACACAGACACAACCAAGCATTTACTCTCACATTCACACCTATGGACAATCAGAAAAGCCAGTTAACCTAATGTGCATGTCTTTGGACTGTAGGAGCAAACCAGACTATACAAAGGAAACCCATGCTAGTATTGGGAGAGACATGCAAATATGATGAGAACATCCATTTTGAATTTCTTTATTAAATAAAAATCCATCGTTGCATATAAATATTGCTCTGGCCATTATTTAGGGTCTATTTTCCTTTTTAAATTTCCAGAGGCATCATTTTAATCCTGGTGACAATCAAACACTCACCAAGGACATACTTTTGAATTGACAAAAGCCCAGCAGCATATATGCTAACTGCATGTAATATCAACTAGCAAACTGGCCTGAGGAAAATCAGTAGAACCTGAACAAAGCACCAAGAAATTTTATATGAAGGAAAAAACTCAATGCTTTTACACATATAAGAGGATGAAAGAAAACAAAAACCTCCTGTGGGTATAATATTTGTCTGCATGGTGCATTTCAATGTAAATATTTACCCCTCTGTGTTAAAGAATGATGTAGACTGTCAGTCTCATGGGGATGTCAACATTTATTTGAAGCTTGTAGAACGTCAGAGACAGAGACTGTCTGTGCACGAGGACAAATAAATCAGTTTTAACTGGAGTGCTTGTAGCCCTCAGGTGCTGTGCTATAAGGAGTGCTGAATTCAGGTCTCATAGTCATCTACATTTGTTAATCTGAGTCTAACCCAAAAACAGAGAGCAGAGATACTGAGATCATGGTGACTGTTAGTCTACTTACATATCAAACAAAAGACAAACAGTGTGTACACAAACAGTGAATACAGTCGTTCATTAAATACATAATACTTAATACAGAGATGACATGACTGTCTCAAGCTTACAAGCAAGCATGCTCTGGTTTCATATTAGTCATCCCACATGAATGCTCCATTACTGCGGGTGGCACTTTTAAAGTTTCATGACCATTTCTATGATTACTGAGGGAGCTTCAAAGTGCAGATAACAAATTGAGAAACATGTCTGTAAGAATCGATCATGTATCAATTCTACCTCAACGGTTCGATCCGACCCCAGTGGGTGAAACTCCCTTATGCACAGATCCGGACCTGATATTGAGTCAACAGGCAAGACACACACACTCAGTACAAGAGGAGGATAGAATCGCATTTAATTGTTGATTCTACCAGCGTTTATCTACCATAAAAATAGATGTGTGTGTGTGTGTGTGTGTTTGTGTGTGTGTGTGTGTGTGTGTGTGAGAGAGAGAGAGAAAAAGAGAAGATATGTGTGTGTGTGTGTGTGTGTGTGTGTGTGTGTGTGTGTGTGTGTGTGTGTGTGTGTGTGTGTGTGTGAACAAATCTGTGTGACAATCGCAAAGTCAAAACATGACCACGGCTTGACAGCAGGTGCTCACGAGACAACTTCCACAGCCTCAGTCCAAGGGCAGAAAACATAAACCCATGAGACACTCTCAGAGTATAAGAATCATGAAATGTACAAAATGAGTGTAAAAATCTAAAAGGCAGGTAAAATGATAATCAGTCATAGTCAATCATGAATATAGACCTTATAATGTCAATACATAAGTACGTGAAGAAATGATGGAACACAGGTAAGAGAAAGAACTGCTCTGCCACTTGCCTATGACTGGTCTATGGTCAGTCTGAGATTGGTATTTTTTTACTCCTTGATAAGTCTGTGATTAATCTTTGATGAGTTTTTTTTTTTTTTTTGTAATTTTTTTTGATTAGTCTGCGATCACTCTTTTAGTCTGTCTGTAACTAGTGTTTGATCAGTTTGTGATCAGTTTATAATTAGTCTTTAATAAGCCTCTGGCAAGTCTTTGGTCTGTCTTTGATGAAACACTGATCAGTCGTTTGTAAGTCTGTGATCAGTCTTTGACCATGCTTTGATCAGTTAGTGATCAGTCTTTAATTGGTTCTTCAGCAGTCTGTGACTAGTCTATTGACTGTTTTGTCTGTAATTGGTTTTTGCGTTTGATTTTTTTTTAATAATGATAACGAACCATTGGAAATATTATGGCAGATGCCACCTATGCACATAGCACCACCCAGAGATGAGACAAGCATCCAGGTGTCCCTGGCCAAAAATGCTACTTACACACAAACCCTCATCTGTTGTAAATACACAAATAGTTAATACAGGTATAAATAGCTGAATAACTGCCTTAGGACTATTTTCACCCAGATGCAAAAAGCCACTACTCATTTATTTTTTTAAATACATATTACAAATATATTTGTTAGAAAGATGTCCCACCTACTTTTATTAAAGTTTCGAAAAAACCTGAGAGAGGTAAGAGGAACCCCTGAATGAATTAGAAGACAGCTCATACAGAATGTACACATGGTTGTGCCAGCTAGGCTGCAAACATTTACATTCTGCAGGTGATGAGGAGATTTTAATCTCAATTAGAACCAGCAGGTAACATGCTGATGAGTTTCAAATGTGTGTAATCACCGGCACCTATTTGTGTGTCCTTTGGTTTCCTTACAGACCTGTAACCAAAGAGAAAGAGAGAGAGTGAGAGATGCAAGCAGTTATATCTCGTGGGTCTATGGATGAGACAAGAGAAATAAATGGCTACTGAAAAGTGCTTAGTCTCTATTTGTTCCCTTTATTCAAGTTAGCCTCTAAAAGTCAATAAACAGAATGAAATGAAATGTCCACCTGTCTTCAGTATCCCAAACCTGAGAGTTGATGTAATGGTACTTTATGCAAAGCAATGAAATAAGTAAAATAAGATATTAACTTATTATCATTGGAAAAAAAGTAAAACAATAATTTTATTTAAATAGTGCTGAGTCTGTCGAAATGAATTCTATGCACCTACTCTCAGGTGGCACAGAAGTTTATTTTTTCAGGTAGAGTGTTGCCATTTATTAAATTTATAATCCTATGAATTCTTGATCAGAGACCATGGTACAAGGGGTTGAAGGAAAGGAGGGTGATGTGCGCAGGGAGTGTGAGTGCCAAGGCTGTTTCAAATTGAATGGGCCACACATGCATTATCAGGAGTTATTTGCCTCAGCCCAGCCTGATTTAGTTAACCATAGAGGTAATTACACTGGAGTCAGGCTGCTCGCCTTGTCGTTACGGTACGCCTCTGCTCTCATGCGTATTATCAGCTGGCGAAGACAGGAAACAGCAACACATACTCGCTTAATAAAGCGTCTGACTTTCTGCTTATTATCTGTCTTTCCTTCTATAATGCAAATGAAAGCCTGTGGCCATTTCTGTGCACGAACTAAACGAAGTTGCAGCACCATCGCTGTGAACAGTTATCATAAATAAATGAAGCGCATATGCATGTATATTTCTCTAAAATATCATTCGAGGGGCAAAGTGCACAAATTTATTACTTTATTTCAAACTGCACTGTTAATTCTGCTCATATTACACCTCCCAGCGTGCTGGAGAAAAGAGCCATGGAGAGGACCATGAATAGGAAACATGTTTTAAACTGAGGAAGGTCAGGAACATTTATCATGTTATGGTAGATGTGCTTAAAAGTGCTGAGCTGTTCAAAGGCACATTGGAGTAAAATGTTGTCACACATGCACAAGGCCAGGTTGAAAGGTAATAAGGAGGGGTTCCAAGAACCTACTGCAAAAATAGTGCCGGTTAATAGAAACTAGAAAGAAAATTTGGAGGTGAAAAAATACCAACCAATAATATTTATCTTTATTTATGGCACATTTAAATAACAAAAACATTTCATTCATTTATCCATTTTCTGAACCACTTAATCCTAATAAGGGTTGTGGGGAGGCTGGCGCCCATCTTAGCCGACTCTGGGCGAGGGCAGAGTACACCCTGGACAGCTCGCCCGGCCATCGCAGGGCACAAAGACTGTTATTTTATTAATAATTCTAATATTAAGTGTATTTCTGTGTGCAATTGTTATATTCATATGGTTAAACATTTCTACTGTTAAAAACCTTCACAGCTACTAGAAAACATCTATTTAAAAATTCTAGAGCAAGATACTTTGAAACTTGATCGAGAATGATGGAAAAAGAAGAGTATTGGGCAGGAAATGAAAAACTCATGAGCCAAAGCAGTGCACATCATCTGTCAGAAATGATGGATGTACGGGGATGTATGGCTGCCAGTGGAACTGGTTATTGGTGTTTACTGATGAGGTAACTGCTGATAAAAGAAGCATGTTTAATTTTGAAGTGTATAGAGATATGCTTTCTGCTCAGATACAGTCAAATGCTGCAAAATTGATAGGACGGTATGTCACAGTACAAATGGACTCAAAACATACAGCAAAAGCAACCTAAGGCAACGAAACGGAATGTTCATGGTCAATGCAGTCAACTAAATTGGCCATGTTTTTCACTTACTGAAGACAAAACTGAAGGCAGAAGGACCTATAAAGAGACAGCATAAGTTGGCTACAGTACATTTGCTTTTTTGGTATTTGGCAGATGCCCTAATCCAGAGCATCCAGAGCAAAGAACACACATAAGTGCTTTGACTTCACTATCAGTGAATACCTTCTGACACTGGGTTACTAGGACCCAAGCTGAGTATACCATCAGTGTAAAAACTTTGCTGATTTGTTTGTTTGTTTGTTTTTTTAATGAATAAATAAAACAATAAATACTGTCAATGCAAATTCAAGTACATGGTGAATTTCAAGGTAAATTTAAAAACAGGTTAAAGATAATCAAATTATTATTTGCACACATAAAACTTCATTCAGTTTTTATTCCTTTGAGGAGAGTGGTGTAACTGTTACCATAACTTCTGACCTAAAAATGTTTTAAGGCCACAATTAGAATAGCTAGAGCCCAAAGAACTCGATGTGAGGTTTCAACATGATGGAGCTACAACACAGACTGCAGAACAATCATTGGACGTGCTAAAGGAAATGTTTCTAGATCGGGTGATCTAGTTGCATGGCGATGACCTCGTCTCTTGTGGGTTTTTTTTCTGAGGGCTCCCTTAAATCATAAGTGTATATATATCTAGCCCAAATTCTTCAAGCCCTTAAGGTTGCTATTTAGTAGCTGTCGTTCCACCCAACACGACCTGTCAAGCCATAGCAATGTTCAGAAATCATCTCCAATTGTTATAGACAATGACAGCCACTATTTGGAGGATAAAACACTGTGTCTAAAGTTATTTTGTTTTTTATAAACTAAGAGTAAAACTACATTAGCTGTTAAAATCGTTAAAAGCAAAGCATATAATTGTATGTTTTCTGCACTGAAAGGAACTTCACATGCAGCTGAAAGAGAAACCAAAGCCAGGACGTTCTATCACCCCAGATGGCTGCACACTGGCACACAGAGCAGAGCACCGGCTCAGAAAAGAGGAGGCATTGGCGTGAAAAGGCCTGACCATCTGCACTCCATTTAGAGCTTGTGTAACACACAGGAAGGAAAACGCGCCTACCTTACAGAGGAGATGAGTCCAATCCTGTGGGTTAATTGTGTCTGTGCCTGAGCCTCTGGGTGAAAGCAGGAGGACACGGAAGATGTAATGCAGGACATGAAACAAACCGAAAGGAATTTAAGGAAGGAATTCAGCTGTAATTGTGAAGTTGTGGCACTGATCCCAAAGCAGCAGCTCCACTTCAGCTCAGAGACCAGCTGCAGCCTCCATATTGGGACCCACGAGGGACCACCTGCTTCATCATGCAAAGCATTAGACCACAGAGTGTGAAGACCAATGTGGAACTGCTCGCTCATCCTTTTCACTGCAATCTAGCATTGACTTTTAAGACCCAAAGGTGCCAATGTGCTCTTATTACCCCTGTCAGCATCATTTTAGGGAGAATATGTGGCAAGGGGTAGTGGAAAAATGGATAATTCCACATATTCAACTCTGAACACACGTACTTATTAGGAGGTAGATAATTTTTTCTTTGAAAGGTGCATTTATGCTGAATATAAGGATTGAATTTGGATAAAATTCCAAAAATAAATAAGATTTTTAAAATTATTTTACTAGATCACTGGTTGTCTGTTCTTGTACCACCTTTCATAAGTATTTACCAAAGCGTACCAGGAACACCCTCAAGGCCTGCTGTTTTGGAGATAAATAGGCCCAGTCAGTCAGCCATCTCAGTGTGGCCCTTGTCAAAGTCACTCAGATCCTTACACATGCTTGTTTTCCTGCAATTCAGTGAAATCTTATCCCAAACAATACAAAGGTAATGTAGTATGGTTTTAAAGGTAAAAAAAAAAAAAACACTTTTGACTCAGGCTTGATGAATGTTCCTTAGGTATACTGTAAATTAATTATTATTAGTTGATATTTGTGTAAATTTAAATCTTTAAAACCCTGACTTTTCTGAGTAATGGTAGATGAGCATTGTGTGTGTGTGTGTGTGTGTGTGTGTGTGTGTGTGTGTGTGTGTGTGTGTGTGTGTGTGTGTGTGTTATACAGCACTTAGGTTTCATTTTTGGTGGGTGATGTAGATGTGGTCAGACTTCAGCAGAGAAAACAGACAGAAAGGAAGGAAGGTACCCATTACTCTAAGCATGCACACACACACACACACACACACACACACACACACACACACACATACACACAGACACAAACACAGAGAGAGAGAGAGAGAGAGAATGCTGTCAGTTACTGATAAACAGCAGATGAGCTTTGAACTGGGCCTTACCCTACTGTACACGCACACATCCTTCATTCCAGTGCCAGTCTGATGTTAAGATCTGAGTTTAATGAGGGTTATACAGCTGCAAAGCCAAAGTACGATTTTGGGAGATGCTTCTAAATCTGAGAAGTGCCATTATAAAATCCATGTGCACGTCTTCACTTTCATTAACTTCTCTGTTTCCATTTGTTCCCTTTATTCATCTAGATACTGTACAGTGGTGGAAATCACAACCCGACACTGTCAAAACTATTCCATTTATTACCAGTTTCATTGAGCTATTAAACTAAGTTTGAGTGGTCAACTCATCCTCAAGGACAAGTAAATCATGTCATAAATAAATATACCCAATTTGTTCAATGCATTTAAGAATATAAAGCTCCAAGGCTCTAATAAATATCTGAAAGTTAGCAGATATTTAATAATAATCAAATTCAAATTTATTTGTCACATACAAAATCGTACTAAGCATTTCACTACATATTGTACTACATATTGTACTACATATTGTACATATTGTATGATTTTGTATGTGACAAATAAATTTTAATTTGAAATAGCTAAAATGCACATTTAAATAATCTTCATGAAATAAATCTATGCTGAGGGGATCTGTTAAAGGGATATCCTCAATAGTACTTCATTTTCTGAACCACTTAATTCTAATTAGGCTCACAGGTAGGCTGGCACCCATCAGTACTCCAATTGTTGAAATCTTGATTTATTGTGTTTTATTAACCCAAGATAGAGGTGCTTTTACTATTGTCTGGTAATCACTGAAATGTTGACTGTTGGCAGTCCACATAACATGCGACCACAAATATTATTCTGATTGCAATCATCTGGAAGATTTTACTCATTACAGGCTATCAGACAGGTGTTCATGCATATTTCATCCATAGTGCACTATACAGCTATCTACTAAGTCAATAACAGTAACACTGCCTGTCGCTTTCTGCTTTGCCCAAATAAACAGAGCATTTTCTGGCTGTTTATCCTAATTTAGAAATGAAAATTATTCATCTGTAGAATTTTGTTTCTCCTTTTTCTCCCAAATTTAATCACCTGATAATTAGCCACCCACTTGACAACCCTCCCTTACAAAACACTATATAGCAACACTATAAAAGGTCCTTTTCAATCCCAAAATGGATCAGTAGGGATGAGTTCCGGGTCTGTACAGGCCTGTTGGGTTCTTCCACTCCAACTTTGGCAAACCATTTTTTTATAAACCTTTGTTTGTCCACAGGGACACTGACATGCTGGAACATGTTCGAATCCCATCAGCTGAAGGAAAATTGTAATGCTACTCATACTTAACAATTCAGTGCTGAAGGCAATGTGGATGTCGCTGAATAATCCCCAAGAAGAAACATCAAGTTTCATCGAATTCAGCAACATTCACTAGGCCTGAGGCACATAATTGTTTTAGTATATACTACATGGGAACATCAGCACAAAAACAAACATTTACATATTTTAACTATGAGCTTTTAGGTGAGCTTTGCGCTCCAAGCCAAGCCAAGCAGTAACTATTACACTATTAGTAAAATGTTAAAAGCGAACCCTACTTGGCCAATTATTCTACAGTTATTACATGAAAAGAACAGAATTTGGAATTGAGGTATTTGATGGTGAGAACATTTATCTATATTTGCAATAATTCCGTTTTTTCCCCATCAAATGCAAACATATTAGCTTGTTCTGAGCAACAGGCCTCGGGGGAAAAGCCATCGTAAGATGCAGCTATATATATATATATATATATATATATATATATATATATATATATATATATATACACACACATATTGT
>JAOUQZ010000004.1:3308866-3327001 GCA_028564935.1 Neosilurus hyrtlii
GCTCTTAAAGAGCTTTACTTAATAATATAGGCAATATAATATAGGCAATGCCCATATATTAATCATGTCAAGTCAGAAAAAAAAATTCAAACTGATAAGAAAATAACAGGCAAGTTGCTGTAGGTTAAAATAAAATAAAATCTTTGTGACATGCTGTTACAGGAAATTAATCTTTGAATAAATCTGCTACATCTCACCACTCTGTTAGTTATTATTTAAAAATTATGCACCGAAGGTGAGTTGGATGCCCCCCAGAAAGAATGTTGAGGACACTATTCAATTAAACAACATCCACTGAATCTGAGGTGCATAAATGTTTTAGCATCTATTAAAGAACATAAGCAAAACGCACACTTAAACAATACTTTATGGTTCGCTGCTTACATTTTTTAAATCATAAAAGATGCAGGTGAGCTGCAGGAACACATGCAAGCAAGTGCAAGAGCTTTGTAACTCAGTCTGTTTAAGTCTCTTTAACAATTTAGGTATATACTACACAAAAACACAAGCTTTTGTGCTTATCTTAACAATGACCATGCCAGGTACTTAAAAAAATTCAGATTTCCACCAAAAATCAGAAAGCTGTCATGCCTGCATTATAGAGTCAGTCAGGTGATCTAAGCACTGGGAAGCTAATGGCTTGCTTTTAAACTCATTCAGAGTTTTAGTATATTCTATATGGAAACAAAGAAAAACAAACTAAAACATGACTTTTACAGTTTATATTTACATATTCAGACCAAGACAGAGGCAGGTCAGGTGAGTTCTGAGCTTCAAGCCAAGCTAAGCACTTTGTAGTTAACAGTGTCTGTTTAGTCTACTCACTGAGAGTTTAGTATACACTACACAGGCTACTTATAGCTGTTTTCCTATACACTACACAGAAACACACTAAAATTAGATTTTTATGGTTTATTTTTTCATATTAAAGGATGAGGATGATGCCACCTGCTCCACATAATTAAGACAAACTGCGAGTGTCCATAGTTTTGATTCAAGCATTATTCACTCAGAATAATGTGCGTTAATTCCAAAATAATGGACCAATCAGATTCTGCCATTGCCATCTATATACTAATATGTTTTACTCTTTAAAGTACCATTTTTAATACATTCTATTATCATTTAATACTTACTCGACTTATTCCTGTTTAGTGATAGATATAAAGTAAAGTTTATGTGTTGAATAACTATCCAGTCACCCATAATTTGTAACGTTGATCCTGTTAGGATCACAGAGAAAGTTGAAGCCAGTCCCAGCTCACTTCAGATGAGAGGCAGGGGTACACCATGATCAGATGATAATCTATCATAGGACTAACATAGACACAAACCACCATTCACACTTGCATTCACACCAATGGGTGATTTTGACTGTGGGACTGTTGGAGGAAATCAGAGCACCCTGAAGAAACCCACACAAACATGGCGAGAATATGCAAGCTCCGCACAGAAATGCCCCATGCAGTCACCCACCACATTCGAACCTTGAGTCTTCTCGTTGTGATGCAACAGTGCTAAATATTGCCTCACCGTGCCACCATGAATGAAAGTAATAAGCGTAAACAAATGAGCTAAATAAAATTTGTCCTAAGAAATTGACATGTTTAACAGAAGCATTAGTATCAGACTGGGAGAGATAGTAGAAAAGTAAACGTTCCTATCAAGGATGTGATCACTCCAGCAGACAGAGCAATGAGCCTGAATATTACAGCTCTCTGGATTTGTCATGCCACCGTGTTATTCCAGAGGCAGAACAGCGCCTGTGATCTATCACTGCACTCATTTCACCAGACATTCTTTAACACACTGTATTGCACACATATTTGGGTGGAAATGTTGTACAATGACAGCGGCCATAAGATGATGGACGACGGAATAAAAAACAGCTGAAATTCCCTGCGGTGATCAATCATCACTTACATGCCTTAAATAATGCTTACACATGTACAGCATTGTGTGCGCCATGACTGCAAATAAAGATGTATCACCTTTACATTGCAAATATAATCTCTTATAATGACCTGTCACTGAGTTTACATTCACATAGGGTATCACACAAAGGAAGTTATGAGAAAATGTGAGGGCTGTGAATCCTGTAAAGCTAGTACATTTTAAAGTAAAGTAAACCCTCTCAAGAGACAGAGGATAGAGGGGACATGATGTCTAAGACGCTCTTATCTCTGTTGCCAGTATAATTAGTAGGATGAGTCCATTAAGAAGATCGTGTGCTGTCAATTGTCATCTGTGAAGCTGTAAAACGTCAAGCAAGCAAGCTATTATAACATCATTATGTAAAAGCAACAAAGAAACATAATGACAGATTGAAAAATGCATTTGGTACAAAATGTTGGGTTTAATTAATTATACTCCGATATCAGCACCATCTGTTGAATTTCACTTGTCCTCCATCTCCATATGGTCTGCCAATAATTTGTAAATAAAATTAATAAATAGTAGGGAGACACAAGACCATATGGATTACTTCACATGCTTTAACCACAGTCGCACAGTGGGACGTTTTGTCGCCTTAATGCTCCAGGGTCCCGAGTTAGATCCTGAGCTTACTGAGTTTTACTTGTTCTCTCCATGTCTGCATGGGTTTCCTCCAGCTCCCATCTCTTAAAAGCTTGCCAGGATTGTTGGCATTTCTTTGTGAATGTGTGTGTGTGTGTGTGTGTGTGTGTGTGTGTGTGTGTGTGTGTGTGTGTGTGTGTGTGTGTTTAGCTGCTTGATATTTACTATTGTACCATCTTTAAGTGGCATCTTTAATTTGGGTTTGTGTTTAACTTAGATTTTTAGGTTTGGAGTTGATTGTATCTGGGTTTGTAGTATGGTTTGGGTTTGAGTGTTGGGTATTGGGTTTGGGGTGTCTCTGGATGGACAATTGTACTTCTTGGTCACGAACAATAAAATAAAAACCTTGATATGGAATGTGGTTAATTAACTGCCTCATTAGACTCAGACAGTGGGCAAGGTTAATAACTGCACTTCATTATTCTGCACACAAACCACATTATGAACCTTTGCCCAATTGCATCATGCTGCATGCTACCAATTTGTTGTTAAGTATGTTTCTTTAGATTAACAAATGAAACATTCATACAGTAATTACCTACCCCCAGTGCACTTTATCTGAGATTTCTACTCTTATTCCTTACCATGTGCTCCTTCGCCATGGCCTCCCTTACAGTGATCTCACTCAATTTCTTCATCTTCAAGACATTTTCCATCACCATGCACTGCCTTCAGAATCCCCCTCTCCTCTCTCCCTCTGTGTTCTCTCTCTCACTATGTTCTCACTCACTATATTTACCCCCATCCTCCTCATCATGTTCTTCCTCACTGCCCACACTGTTCTACTTCACAGTGTTCTCCGTCTCAGTGTCGTCTTCTCATGTTCTTCCACACCATGTTTTCTCCTACCATATTATTAATTGCAATTAATTCTCCCTCACCATGTTCTTGTTAATCATGGTCTCACTGTGGTTTCCCTCATCATGTTCTCCTTGACTGGATTCTCCCTCACCATATTCCCTAACCTTTTTCTTCTTCATCATGTTCCCTCTTTATATTCTCCCTGTGCTTTCCCTTTAAAATGCTTGATGAATAGTTTTAAAGGATCTTGTTGGTTTTGACTTCAGACACTACAGATGGCACACTGACTCATACACAAGAGTTAACCAAGGTTAAATTACCAACACGCACAACAGAACAGGGCAGATGGACTCTTGGGTACAAACAGAAGGACAGTGAAAGAGTTCAGAAAGTAAACAAAACTGGCAGAACAAATGAGAGAGACATAAAAGGAATCCACCCAGTGTTGAACTAGAGAACTTCTTTAAAATAGTGAAACTTTAAAGTCCTCAAGCTCTTTCAGAAGAGAAATAAGTCCTGATTTCCCTGGTGTGCATAAACTGCCATGGTTGTTCCATTCCTCTGTGTAAGCATTATACCACAGATATGAGCTGATGACCGCTCATGGTGTTAGAGATGACGGTGAAAATGTAATATCTATCAGTAGCTCAGAAATGACGTTTTGTTTTGAGCAGTGCATTATGTCACCACATCTCATCAGTGATGCTATAAGAATAATACAAAGCAAATCATTACACATGGATCAGATTAGATCGACTGGTGAACTGTTCAGGGTGTACCACGCCTTCACCCAGTGTCAGCTGAGATAGGTTCCAGCCTTCCCACGACCCTAATAGGATTAAGCAATTTGGCAAATGAGTGAGTGAGTGATGAGATCATCAGATCATGAACGACTTGATTTTCATTAAATATTGATTCATGTTTTTCTTTGAAAGACAGTGAGGCTTAGCCCTGCTAACACATTCATAAACTACTAATAGGCCTAGCTAGCACAAAAAACTGAACTTGTTTTCCTTAAGAAAGGTGTAACAGAGCATTTTTTAGTAATCAGTAATGAAGTAATGGTACGGTAAGTCTGTTGGGCTTTTACACCTGAGCCTAGTGGCTCATCAAAGTGGTGCTTGTCCCCGGTTTCCATAGTGTGAAGTGACTAGGAGTTCATCTCCTCCTGGATGGGATGCTAGTCCATTGCAGGTTAACTTCCAATGATTTTTACTGGTACCCATTTATACTGCTCGGTGGACTGAAGCCCACTTGTGGTTAAGACCTTGCCCAGGGGTCTTAGCACGATGGCGATCTAATGGGGACCTCCTGCTCATGAGCCTTGCATCCTAACCACTACACCACTGGCCCCACTTACTTTTAATAATGTAGAAATGAATCAGTTTTGTTACCTCTGCCAAGAAGGTTATGTTTTACCCCCAGGTTCTGTGTTTGTTTGCAGAATTATGCAAAATTTTATGTGGGGATTTCCATGAAATTTTTACCAACGGTGGGGTTTTGGACAAGAAAGACTCCTCTGGATCCAGGAAATTTTTAAAAGATTCTTCAATATTGTAGGATAGGATTAAAAGGATTTTTAATTTTTAAATGTTTTATTTCTTTTCTTATTTATTTTATTTTATTTTTTTGGAAGTGTCATGTTCTGGCAGGCACAGCAGAGGGTGCTATAAACTTTCTGTTAATTTTGCAAAATTTGTGTGTGGAATTTTTATTATATTTCTACTAGAGATGTGGCTTTGGGCAAAAAAGACATTTGATTTTGGAAATGATCTGGTTCAAATCTGGGATCTAGGATTTTTAAAGGATTTTTCGGTTCAGAGATTTGCACTCTACAAATGCTCTTGTGTTTTGTCTGTTCTCAGCTCAAAAAGGCCCTGAAGAATTCACTGAAAACTGGAAAAAAATTGTTCTCTAAAATTCTGAAAGTGTGCATTGGGTCTGGCTTTTCATTTTTATTGTCAATTGTTAATGTCCTGTGTCCTGAAATGACACTGGGATTTTTTTCCCTTATACCCCTTTGTCCTCTGACCATCCACTCGGATAGAGATTCTCTAACACTAGGCTTTACATTCCCAAACAAATTTCCCAAACCAACCTCTGGCTGAACTTTTATCCCCTTTCTGTTTGTCAAAACACATGGAGAAAGTCTGTATTCCTTCCCTTCGATCTCATCTCTCTCTCTTCACGCCCAGTGGATTTAAACAAAGCCTGAAGATGGAGAAGCACTAAATTTTTCTGTCAGCTGCCTGCCAAACATTTCATTCTTCTCTCAGGGAAGTTTGTCTCACTGCCTATGGCTTTGTTAAGATTCCAGTGGTCATTGAATGGAACTGATTTATGAACTCATTTATCAAACTTGATACCCGTCCACAGGCACACTAACACAAAAAATGTAGCTTTCATAGCAATGAAGCTCAGAAGAAAACATTTACAGTATATCTTTTGAGAGATCCTGAGTGGCTAGAACTTTAGGTATAAGGAGACTCAGTAATGTGAACCTTGTTTCAAGTTATTGACTTTAATGACTTCATTTTAAAAAATAAATTGCAGATACAAAAACAAATATGTTTAGCCATGCAATTAGGACAAATGTAATGGCACAGTGTTGAAGGAGGGAGAGTTATTGCGTGTCTATGGCAACCGATTCCCTCCAATTACTGAGCTGCATTACTGCAAGACTCGCCTAACAGATGTCCAATTTATACTTCTACATCAATTCTGTACCATAGAGTACAGTGCAGCCATGTGAAACATGCCGTAACCTGTGTCATAGCCTGGTGTGCACCTCTCCAGAAATGTTACTCAAAGTGCGGCAGCAAAGACCACAACAACTAAGAAACCTATATATTCCCAGTCGTTCTTTCTTTGTAAAAATCAGATATCTACTATCATAATATTAGGTTAATGTTAATTCAAGTTTCATCCTGCAGCTAATCCTCTAGATCTAAAGGGGCTATGTCTCAGCTGTTGCGCATATGAAGGTTTTTGCTTTTGTTCTCACCTAAAAAGAAATCTAAAGGAGTTTAACTCATCTATCAATTACTTTGCTTTCTTCCCATAAAGTTTCAACAAAAATGTATATTTAATGTTTAATGTTTGCTAATTCAGTTGGATAATAATTATTAGCTCTGCCCAAAATAGAGTTTTGTCAGCAGTATCGTAGTGATATGTGTTTGTGAGTCAGTCTGTTTGTTTGTCAGTTTGTTTGTGAACAAATTCCTGACCACACCCATGAACAGATTCCCTACCTCTCTGCCAGGGATGATTTGATTTTTGAATGTCTAGGTCAAAGGTCAGAGCTAGGTCAGAAAGTTTTGGAGAGCGTATGAAACTCTTGGCTTTTTATTTGCACTTGGACTCATTTGCACGTGTAATATTAAAACACAATTGAAAAGATATTTCCATGTTATTGTATGTCCAACTTAATAAATGTTTAAAGTGTAAGTTAAAACATTAGTAAAGACAATTTTACTATATTACAAAAGTGCTGCCAATGTCTTTTTTGAATTTTTTAGATTCATTCTAAAATTGCCTGATTTTCCAGCATGAAAGTTGTTCATATTCGGTCAAGTTCAGTTACCGGCTTCACGAATAAATATAATAAATTCGTACTGTTTATTTGTTTTTGATTACAAATAAATAATGGAGTGGGAAATAATGGGCTGTGAAATGGATGTTTAATGTGTGGTTTTGCTAATTTTGTTATACTTTGACACAAAAAAAAAATCAAAATTGCATTTTTAATGAGATGTGCCTCTGAACGTAACGTCTGTCAGGATCCATATATTTCATATCTTGGTCTATATGATGTCCAGGCATATATCTGTACTTGGTTGTAGTAAACTGGAAAGAAGGTAGTGTTGGTTGCACTCAATAAAAGAACTGTCCTAAGTATTCTGATTCTGATTCTATCAACATGAATAAAACACAGGTGAAATGTCTGTCAAACCAATTATAAATTGGTTCACACATCAGTGATCCATGAACTCTGATGACCCCTTCACTGTAACCTCTACACTACCAGCCCCAGTGATAGGTGTGGCTAAATATAAATCAGCTGCGTTGTGATTTACAGCTGATTGGCCTTCATTGGAATATTGTTTTTTGTTAATCTGGCAGGTTGTTTCTTATAAAACCACTCACAAAATTTTAATGCAAAAGTGTGTTAAAAGAGGTGGACGGCATGCCTGTGAACAGTATCTGAAATCATTTTATCTGTTCTTATTTTTAATTCATTTCTCTCGCTACTGAATCACTGCATGCTGAAAATATTGAAAACATTATTCACAGGCAGCATGTGGGATTTTCAATACTTTGAGCAGAATAATGTTATCCTGCTTAAAAGTAAGGAGACAAAACAATAAGAAGGGGACAGTATAGAATATATGATGAGAATAAGAGTTCTTTTCAGCAGGTTTTTCCACCATAATTGACAACTGTCACAAACAACGACAAATCAATCAATCAATCTATCTATCTATCTATCTATCTATCTATCTATCTATCAATCTATCTATCTATCTATCTATCTATCTCTCTATCTATCTATCTATCAGAAAATGTTGATTAAGTCTCTATAACAGCAACTCTGACAATAGTGTAGCTCCAAATCACAAGTTTAGAGTTCTGTAGCATTTCTGTAGTAACAACGTACTGTATGTTGTTCCTTGTGTATTGGTCATGAACTGGGCATATACACAGAAAATTATATATGTGTTGATAAGTTTTCTGTAAGGAGATAAGGAGTTAAAGGAAGGAGTCTTCGGTGTCAGTGCTTGTAACAGTCATATGTAACAGTGTAACTTTAAATTTTTCACCTATGGGAAATTTAACTGAGAAGATGTGTGCAGATTCTTAGTTCTGTCAAAAGCAAAGTTAATCCATTGGATAAAACGGCCAAGAAGAGATATAACTTTGGCGCCCCTCGGTGGACACCCAATTTGGGAACTTCTACGTGCCACATTATTTAAGTGTCCAGTCATATAGAGAAAAGGGAAACAGTCAAGAGTTTGGTGAAAATATATGCCATGATATGATTCCCAGGAGCATCTTTAGCAACTAGCTTATTTCATTGAGGTGCTCAAGAAGGTGCTATTGGACTTTACAAGGTGTAAATATCCTTTATGTTTTCTAATAAGGACAGAATCTGATTCTAGCCATCTAACCATGTGCAATTCGATGTTAGTTCTGGAATACTGTTTTTGCAGGGATTTTCAATGCTTTCATGTAAAAACCTACATTATAATTAAGTAAAGTTTATTTATACAGCACTTTTTACAGGCTACAACCCACAAAACAACAATAAAACACAGTAAAATAAATACAAATAATACAAATAAACAGTAAAAAACGCCATTTGTAAGAGTTTAAAACACCAAAGATAACAATCTAAAACATCAAGAATAAACAACAATAAAACACACATGAACAGTAGAGGTATGGAACCATAAGACAAAAAAAAAATGCCAAGAAAACAAAAATAAAAAGAAACTAAATGAAGTAAACAAATTCAACAGCCTTTAACTTTTAACTTTCCTGTAACAGAAGCCACAAATGTGGTCCAGTGCATCATGGATGTGGAATGGGAAAGTTTTCAAAGTTCTTTTTTTTTTTTTTTTTTACAGATCAGTAGCTGGGTTTCCACTGTAGCTCTGCGTGAAATAGATACTTGAAAACATTTGACAAATGCACTCAGGAAACCTCTGCGATTTCTGTTGATATATGCCTCGGGTGGTGTCGGCACAAAATTGGAGCAGATACTTTTTTTTATATCTGGGGAAGGGGCATTCGGGACTCCCCTTTGCTGTTATAATAAGCTATTCTTCTTATCTAGGAAGGTTTTCTACTTGATTTTGAGGCATGGCTGTTGGGATTTGTGTTCATTCAGCCACAAGAGCTTTAGTGAGGAGGTCAGTTGTTGGAATAGTGAAGAGATATGGGCTGCATGGTCAGCATTAACTTCATTTTAAAGGTGTTCAGGCCTCTTTGCAGCACACTCTTGCACAGTTCTTCCTACCTTTGGAATTTAGTGTTTCTGTGAATCTCACTTATACACAGGGGTACTGGCATACTGGGGCTCTTGGTTCCTGTGAAGGGAAATCTTAAATTTGCAGCATACAAAGACAGTCTATAAAACTGTGTAGCACCAAGAAGATTGGAAAAGAGGTTAACATGGTGGTGTAATGATTAGAATGTTCACTTTACAGCAAACCATTAATGTGTTTAAAATTGTTTCATTTTCAACCCATGCATACATAAAGGAGGTGGCACAGTGGCGTAGTGTTTAGCACATTCGCCTCACAGCAAGAAGGTCCTGGGTTCGAGTCTTGGACTTTGCGAGGCTGGTTCTGCTTGGTGTTTGCATGTTTTTCCAGTGCTTGTGTGTGTTTCCTCCTGGTACACCAGTTTCCCCCCACAGACCAGAGACATGCGCATTGGGCTAATTGACTGTTCCAAATTGCCCCAAGGTGTGTGTGTGTGTGTGCGTGTGTGTGTATGTGTGTGTTGGCCTTGTGATGGACTGGCGAGCTATTCAGGGTGTACCCCACTTCGCCCAGAGTCGGCTGAGATAGGCTCCAGCTTCTCCAAGTTACTAGAAGAACTAAGTGATCCAGCAAACGATTGAATGAATGAGTTTGGAGAAGCACCAAATATGGTCAGGTGTAATACCCTTTCACTTTATCAGTAAACAGTCTTGAGATGAACATAAGATAGCAGGACATCTTGGAAACTGCTTGGCCAAATTGCATATGACACATTTACATGCAAAAGCAAAATCCCTCTTGAATTATTTGAGAAGCTTATAAGAATGTATTAACGATTGCACTCCTATCATTTCTCATAGATGAGCCTGCGCTTTGCTGCATTTCCCACAGAGATGAGCTCTCAGAATCAATAGCAGTGGTTATAGTGGGGTAGGCGTAAAGGGGCTGCAGCAATAAAACATCGATCAAACACGGCTTGACAGTCCAATATTCAGTTCTGATTGCAGGAACTGATATAGTTATCTACAGCCCTGGTCCTCTGTAAGTTGTGAAATGCACTTAAATGTGAAGGGTGGCTTTTGTGCCTGAACTCAAAGATACAACAAAGTCAGAAACTGACATTCATTCATGAATTTATACATTTATAGTAAAACATCAATTCAAGAAATATTAAATATTAATAATTAAGCCTGTAACTTTGCCAGTGAAAATGGTTTCCTTTATTTCGCTTCATTTACCGAAGCACTTTATACTTTATTATGGTTACGGGGAGGCTGGAGCCCAATCTAGCCAGCTCTGGGAGAAAGCAAGAAACACTATGAACAGCCAACCCAGCCCAATCCAACCAGACCATCACAGGGCCAGATCACATACAACCATTCACACTCAAATTTTGACTATGGGCAATCAAGAATATCCGATTAGCCTAACATGTATTTCTTTGGACTGTGGAAAGAAATTGGAGCACCAAGAGGAACCCCACGCAAGCACAGGGAGAACATGCTGAGTCCACATGGAAACATCTTCGCCGGGCACAGAGCTCGATCCCGTGACATCATTGCTGTGAGGCGAAAGTGTTTACCACTACACCACTGCGGTACTCAGACTCTATCGTCTCTATCACCATTCCATGCTGTAGCTTTGGATAAATGTTTCTTGTTGGAATATGTGTCTTTTTTTTTGTAGAAAATGTATCATAAAGCTCATGAAGGTTTCACTCATAATGTTTCCCATTATCACATAGTGCATTAGCCATGTTCTACTCATTGCAGCTCAAATACCCAGCTGTGCCACCACCAAGGCCTTAATCCGAGTGTAATGGTTTTGGTGAGAGATTCAAATGGAACAAATTGCCGTCATTCCTCTGCCGTGACAGGAAAGTTGTCCTACATGCCAAAGGAATTTGTGTTTCTGGAATGGGCTGACAAGCCTTTATTTCTCTACTAGTTGTAGAGTCAGTATGCTAAGAGCGTACTTAAACCCTGAATTTGTTACATATGCAGTGTTTATCAGCTGGCGAGATGCTTTGAATTGATTGTAAATCTTACTGTAAGTGCCGAACTGCAACCTGTAAAAAAAGAAAATCTCCTGATAATCACCGAAACCTCACTGAGCATGATGCTGCAGTAGGTTCAGGATTCTTTTGTTAAATTTTGGTATATGTCTGAAGGGCAAATGCATGTAACATAATTATGATCATTATGATAGTGATGATCATCCCAGGATGTGGTGGCTTAGTGGTTAGCACTGTCGCCACACAATAGCAAGGTTCTGAAGGTCTGCTGGATACTCTATATTACCAATATGTAAGTGTGAATGGTTGTGTATGTATTAGTCCTGCAGTGGCCTGGAGATCTTTGCAGGGTGTAACCCAGCTTCATTTCATTTTATATTTCTGTAATATCATTGAACAAAAAAAGTCTGGTCAGTAGAAAATATTTCAAATTGATGTTTTACAACTTAAGGTAGTTCCAGATTATGTCCAAAATCAACACCCTGTTTGCTACATAGTGCATTATTTTGCCATTTTTGTCATCTCCAAAAGCATAACAAAGATTAGTATATATAGTACTACAATGCAATCTGATCGGTCTGCTATCTCGGGATTATAAATCATTATTCTGAATGGATAAAGCCTGAATCAAAATGACAGACACTCACAGTTTGTCATGGGAACTTAAACAGGCATCATTATAAATGGACAAATAAACCATAAAAAATGGTGTTTTAATTGTTCTCTTGTATTTCCTAGTAGTATATAGTAAAATTTGAATTAATATGCAAATGTACTTTTGCAGAGCTGGTTTTCTTCTGTGTTTGTGTAGTACGTGGGCTAACCTCTTACTTAGAATGCAAAAATCACTTCTATTAGCTCCGTTAGCTTGTCTCAAAGCGTACAGTCCACACGAACAGTCTCTGTCTCAGCTAAAATATGTAAATATAAATACTAAAAATCTCATTTTGGTCTGTTTTTCTTGTTTTTCTTGTATTTCTTTGTAGTTTATACAGAAGTTTTCTCATGTGTCTGTGCAGTACACTCTGGATGAGTATGCTCAACACTCCATAGCACTTATTAGCTCAACACAAACTACAGCACTCACTCGACCAGTCTCTGTCATGGATAAAATATGTATATATAAACAATAAAAAAATTACATTTTAGTTTTGCTTTCATTAAGTTTCTGTAAAGTACTACCAAAAGTCTGAAAAGGGTTTAAAGAGATACACAGATACAAAGCTCTTAGGCTCTGCACTGGGAGCTCGTCTGCATCTGTTTGGTCTAAAAAAAAATTTAAACATAAAAATCTTATTTTATTGTGCTTTTTTATTTAGGCTCCCATGTACTATATACTAAAACAAATATACAATTTTTGTTTGATAATAAATAAATAAATTATTGTACAATAATAAATAATTGTTTAAGATCCAGTGCACTGGGCCTCCCACAATGCACTGCAGTAAGTAAATATCCAAATCATGTACTTTAAAGGCTACAGAATAATCATAAGATTCTCTGTTACACGATTGGCCAAGGTTCTTTCTATGTTGCTGTGCTTGTATGGGTTTCCTCTTGGTGCTTTGGTTTCTTTCCACAGAAGGATATGCACATTAGGCTAATTGAATATTCTCAATTGCTCCTAGGTGTGAGTATGAGTGTGAATGGTTTTGAGTCTGTGTTGGCTCTGCAATGGTCCAGCGAGATGTCCAATGTGTACCCCACTGTCTCCTGGCATCGTTTGGAATGGACTGCAGCCTCCCAGTGACCCTAATTAAGGATAAAGTGGTTCAAAAAAATATATACGTACATATATAACATATATATGAATCAGTCTCAAACAGTCTCTCTCTCTCTCTCTCTCTCTCTCTCTCTCTGTCTATCACGGTCTTTCACTTACTTGCTTTTAACGCTTGTAAGCTACATATAAATCCTCCAGGATTGCTTTATAAAATATCTATACAAAGCTTATTAAAGTGTTATGGACACCTCTTTGATACCATTCAAAAAGTTAGAATTGATAAGATATGAAAGTAAAATCTCATTTCTGCAAACTTCTAATATTTTCAAGTGCTGAAGTGCATCATCAGCTTTCTCATCCACACACAATGTGGAGCTAAATGATTCATATCAGTGAACCCTTGACGTGAGCCAAATTTGCATTAAAATAAGATTGTCTTATTGATTCTCTCTGCATATGGAAATAATTCTGCTTCTGATTTCTGCACCTACACGCTCACTTGATTTTGTAATCTAATCTATAATTATATGTTGTCTCCTCATTTTATTTGCAGACCTGAAATGAACCAGAGGAGGAAGAAGAGGCCAGTCCATTAGGGGATAGACACTCAGTCTCTGCTAATGACAGCTTTGTATTAGTCCTGAAAGCTTGCTAAAGCCAGGGCAGGTGAAAAACAGACAGATCTCGAGCTCAAACTGAGGCCATCACTTTCCTGCCATCTGAACATGTTTTGGAAAATTAAGTACATATTTTTTTATGAATTGTTGCTTCTTTAAAAAATAAATAAATACTTTGATGCCAATTAATGAAACGTAATACTACATGAATAGTGGTCTCCAGAGGTGTACAATTTAAGTTAGTATGTGATTGAGGGACTTTTGACAGAGAGAACCAGGGGAAAAAAATTGTTCCGCAGTTTATTTTCAGGAAAAGAGGATATTTTCCCATTGCCTGCAGACATGCACAGATTAATGCAGTGTGAGAGGTAGGTGAAAAAAAACTGCATTCTCCATCTGCTGGTTAATTATAACACTGGAAAGGCATCTCATTTGAATGATGATAGGACTTTAAAAAAAAAAAAGCTTTGCTGCATTGGTAAATGTCAAAGTACTGGCTCAGAAACTATGTAGTTCATCACAACATATTTATTATGCAATTATTCTACCAATGCTCCACTCTCTGCTTGTTCCTCTGGAGGTATACTATTTTATCTGGTATAAATTGTATTCTTATTGTACTTATTTGATTAGTACAATAGATACTGATATTATGACTCCCTCGACTCTTTCCGGTGGTTTCTGCTATTTAAATATAGCTTCAGGTGCATTGGGCTCCATTTTGGCATAGTTATCTTCAGTATTTGCAGAAATGCGGCACGGAGTGAATTGGATTTTTATCCAACCAAACCAGGAAGTACTGCATTATAATAACATGCTCTGGCTTCCTGTGTACAGATGTAGACGTATAACATTAAAGAAAACATGTCAAGATGAAAAAGGAACCAAGCTGTTTGAGGTACCTTAATTCTAAGCTAAATTATTCAATTATAAACAAAAGTAATCCCGAGAAGCAATATGGAATATGCCACTCAGGAAACCATTGGTGATAGTGATAAACAACAGCAAAAACACATCAAATTTGACATAAAATTAGTGCTGGTTCCAACATTGTGCCCCCACTACTCATAGGTAGTTTTGACCTTCAGCCTAACTTACCCTTGGACTTCTCGACTTCGCATCAACCCTTAAAACTACACTGTCAGATAAAGGGCTAAAATAAGAATACATTTCTGTCCCTCACGGTACTTGTATATTCTACACTTATGTACCTCTAGGGCTAATTACTGGGCATCAAGATTCATATGTGTTCCCAAGCAATGTATAAAGTGTATAAATAAGATGGTGCTGCCCCAGTGACACTCCAGTGTACCCCTAAAGTACAATAATAGACTTTATTTTCTGGAAGTGTTGGTATGAACACACCTGAGACCCCGATATCTTTATATAAAGTCCTCTCATTTTCTCTGAACTACATTGTGTTCATGTCCTTATATGATCCTCACATGGGGATCATTGGGTACCACACTAGTACTCTTTTTTCCAAACTTCTGTTCATGTGAAGACATTGACGAGAAAATAAAGGCCTACAGCTATAGAGTTTGGGTCGCAGGAATTCTTGTTGTGGATTTAACGGCAAAATTTGTTAACAACACTTAATAAAAGTTTTATGCCTAATTAATCCTCAATCAACCCTTAATGAACCCTTTGTCACATCCTTGCTGCGTCCACCACACTCCCAACGGTCCCAGTCACCACATTTCTGAGATGGAGTTTCCTTTTCACTTGTAGTAAAAACCTTTTCACCCAATTGAAGTACTTGTTTAAATAACTCTACAGTTCTTATTGGTTGTTTGTGTTTCCTTTATCTTGTTAAGCCCAGTCTGATCCCGAGATCCCTGTCCGTTCACCTGTCTGTCTGTTTAAGGCTTGTGCACTTGGACTGGAGCTCCCTTGTGTTTTCTTTGTTGGCTCCGTGAACATTGTCTATATGTCTGACTGCTGTTTAATTTTGGTTTTGGGTTTTTGTTTCCAAGAAGTATAATCTGAGGTCTGTGAGCCGTTTATTTTTACGCCATGTTTGTGTTCCTTATGAATAAATAAGTTCTGTTTTTAACTCACTGTCTGTCACATCTCTACACACCACCAAAGTGCCACCAGTTTGTGTTTGTAAATATATATATATATTTATAAATATATTCAGTATAACAGTAGACCGTAATTTTCTTTTAATCATACTAGGGTCTTGGGGAGGCAGGAGCCTATCTCAGCCAGCTTTCAGTGGGGTACACCCTAAACAGATTGCCAGCCCATCGCAGGGCCAGCACACACAGAAAAAAACATCCATACGAGCCCAGGATTAGAAACCTAGGACCTTCTTGCTGTGAGGCAGATGTGCCAACCACTACAACACCATGCCAAAAACAAATATGTTGCCAATATTTTATTTGCAATATTGCAGTAATACAATCAAACTGTATAGAGGGCCTAAGTTCCCTACCACCACTTCTGCATCACGGGACCTTGTAACAGAAAAATATAAACAGTAGAGAACGGGGGGAGACAAATAATTTGTTATGCTATTTGAACTATGCCATGAATTATATGTAGGGTGTTTGCTAATTTAAAAGGTCATTTTGTCAAGAAAGTTGCAGTTTGTTACAACAATGGTAAAGCACATGCCTATAATTATGTCATTAGAAGGACTACAAACTTAAAAATTCCATCAAAACCTTGTACATGCTAGATCTTGAAGCAGTGACTAATTCTTCATTTGCATTGCTGCAGTTCTCAACATGACCAGACTTGCAGTGATTTTCACCGCTTTTAATAGTTTTTCCTTTGTTCTGGAAAAAGGAGCTGAAATGTTCCTCTGTGACAACCATGTTGGTGTAGGTGATGTACAGTGTATTGTGTGATTCACAAAAACATGACACACAAACATGCAGTTAAAAGCAATTATGTCTCTATGTCTCTGGTCTGAAAGTGCCCTGCAACACCCCCCCCCCCCCCCCCCCCCACCACCACCACCACCAAAAGAAAAAAGAAAAAGAAAAAAAAAATGTTTTATCACATTTAATATTTTTATATTGTACTGGAGATCTCATTTAAGCCAGCATGGAGCTTCTCTAACTGATATCACAGCATTTAACAGAATATATTTCCTTAAAGTACAGAAAGGAGGAGGTCTTCGTTTTTCTCCACACACCTGCCAGGTGTCTAACAGTGTGAGAAAGTCTTGGCTGTAATCTGGCACTTTTGGAGCAGATGGTATTGGAGTGTGTTGCTCAAGGGCGCTGTAGCAGCGAGCAGAACAGAATAGTGAGAGTTGTTTATCCAGACCTTATTTTCACTGGCCTAAGGTTCAGTGTGTCAAGATTAGCTGGGATCAAACTCCTCCATGAAGCTCCATAGCGTGAACGCAGCGCCTGAAGCTCAACCTGCTTTTAAAATTAAAGCTGTTATCATCATACCTCAAATTTTTGTATTTTACTTTCATGTGAATTAATTTCTTTGGACTTTCTCCCAAATTATTCAATAAAAACCATGTACAGTTTTTTATCTTATACACAGGCATCAGCATTGCCACATCTCATTTTAGATTTCTGTAATATTTTATTGGATATTCTAAACCGATTTATCCTTGATTAGAGTCGCACACTCCACATGAAGGCAGGGTACACCCTGAAGATCTCGCCAGTCCATCACAGGACCAAAACACACACACACACAGTGTGAAATTCCAAAGGATGACTTCTTTTTGACCCTGTTTTACACACACACACACACACACACACACATACACACACACACACACACACACACATTCTTTGTTGTGGAATAGCACAACCCCCTAGACTCCATTAAATACTGAAGTTGTTTGAGTGTTTTCTGAGACTGTCTTGAAAAAAACTGTCATACAGTACTCCTGTTTTGGCGGTTTGTTCAAGCTGCTCCCGGATCCGGAGATCGAAGGTGTCGACGAGAAAGGCAGAGAGAGAGATACAGAGGAAAGAAGGATTTTCCCAATATAGAATAATCCTTACAATTATAAAAGCAGTATCAGGTTATGCCCTGTTCACTACGTTGTGCACTATTTTGCCATTTTCTAGTCACCAAAAGCATGAAAAAGAATATCCAGTGCACCGAATAATGCACTGTAGCTATCAGAATAATGCTACAGAATACCCATAATGCAATGAAGTCTCTGTAGAGAATAGGGAGAAGGGTACTGCCTGGAAAACATTGTGTACGAAATAATATTACAGTAGTGTGAAGGAAGATTAAACACCACCACTTTGTCTAAAAGGGTTCCTAATAAAAAGAAGTAAACAAATTACTTCTCTATAAACTTTTGGTGAAAATGTATTAAATAATGCTATTATAGGCAATAGGAACCAAAATCATTCCGACAAGTATATTGAGGTAAAAGTATGGCTAATAAACAAAAACACTGAAAATACCAATTTTTCTGAA